>CAUYQV010040284.1:0-32585 GCA_963574575.1 Galagoides demidoff
GGAATATATACAGATTTATACAGTTTTCCAGTTTTATGCCTGGCCGGAAGGTGCCGTGGCACGCCAGCAGGGGTAGAAGGTCCAGTTTTTAGGGGGTTTCTCCCGTGGGATAGAGTGGGAGGAAGTTTGAACTCTGCTCGCTTGTTTGCATGGAGTAAACTGCGAGCCCTTGTTGCAGGGGAGGGGACTCCCGTCTGCTTGGTGGTGGATTCTGTACCTTTTGGTTGTATTTTTGGGGTCACAGCTCGCCTCAGGAAGGTTGAAATGTGCTCCTCAATCTTCTCTCTTGGCTCTGCTCCAAACCATCAGCTAATTAGCTAAACTTCTGTCCTTTCAGCCTCCTTCTGGACGGGAGCTTCTGTAAAAAGCTGGCTGCAGTCTGCCGCCAAAAGCACTTTTAAGCAAATATATGAATACTACAATAGATGTTTTGCAAATAATTTCAAAGTTACACGAAAGTTCCAAGAATAGTACAAAGAGCTTTTTTTCCTCTAAATCTGTTTGAGAGAAAAATGCCTATTTTGTTCAATCTCAGCTAGATTAAGTATTGAATTATTTGTACCTAATTATTCTGCAAAGAAAGAACTAATCACTCTTCTTATATCACCCTAGTACAAAAGCAACTGGTTCCTGTCAGTCTTCATCTTTCCACCCCCTCCAACTTCTCTCCTTCCCCAAGTGCCTTGCCCTGACTGCCTTCATCTATGACCCACTGCCAGCCCCCAGGGTAGAAATAGCTCTCTTTCACCTCTTTGAGCACTAATCCTTTCCTTGTTCTCACTAGTTTTTTGCTCATGATACTGTTAATTCTTTGAAGGTTTAAGAAAAATTTTTTAATTTCATCTAGCTTTTTCCAGTTGTTTTTGGCATCCTCAGAGAAAAAGCTGGTCAGAGAAATCCACATTTGGTTTCTCCTTTATAAACGTGTTCTTCAAAGTATATTTTCAGATGAGTGCCAATCTACCATCTGTTACTGGTCTGCAATAAAATAGGTACAGAAATTGAGAGTCAACATTTAGAAACAGTTATAGCAAATTGACATTGTTATACTATCTAGCACATGATTTTGTGCCTTAAATGCAAAATAATTTTGATGCCAAAGTGGCATATTTTGGGGTGGCATATTCTGATCTCCTTCAGTGTACAACCAGTTGTACCTTATGTCTCTAGACCTGTGATCTATTTTGTTTGTTTGATGTGTTTGGTTTTGGATAATTTTTTGATTATATGAATAATACTTATTATAAAATTTTAAAAATTCAGATAGATGAAGAGGGACAGCTAAGCTCATTCATAATCTCACTGTGTTTCACAATTCAAACTAAACCTTCTATGGCTTCTCTCTTCAGGCAGTATAGAAGCCCCTGTCCCAGTACTTACTCTTCAGTAGAAGGATTTCTTCTCTTTTCCTTTCACTCCCTCACACTGCAGCCAACTGGGGAAGTTTATAACATGCTCTTTGAAAGTTCTTGAAGCTTTCATCAGAAGTATCACAAGATGGGAAGCCAAAGAGAAAAGTAGCAAAAAGAAGCTTTACTATTGATTTTAGGATCATATCAAATAAAGTTTATTAAAGAATTGAGCCATCAATTTTGTTCAAAAGATTCAAGGTTATATCAGGATTGTATGTATTATATGAATATGTATATTTTGAATTTTTATAATGAATAAAATTTACATAAATAATAGTATTTTTTATTTTTGTATCATGAAATTTAAAAATAGCGGATTATGCCTTTTAATACCAATTAATGTTATAAATAACTAATCAAATAGCTTTAATAATAGAAATGTACTTTCACATTGATGACTTTCTCTCGGAATAAAACCCTTCCAAAGAACTTGCCTGTATATTTAAGAAGTTACACAGGTGATTTTGTCTAGTACCCTGATTAGAAAGCATTGAGTTAAAAAAATATACAGTGGCCAAAAGGTCCCATTTATAATGGCAACTAAAGCATAAAATGCCTAGGGGAAAAAACTTAATAATCAATATTTAGAACCAATATAAAAATAACCTTAAAACTATAACTTAGAGGCCAGGTGCAGTGGCTCATGCCTGTAATTCTAGCACTGTAAGAGGCCGAGACAGGAGGATCACTTGAGCTCAGGAGTTTGAGACCAGCCTGAGCAAGAGTGAGACCCCAAGTTTACTAAAAATAGAAAAATTAGCTGGTTGTTGAGCTGGAGTGCCTGTAGTTCTAGCTACTCAGGTGTCTGAGGCAGGAGGAACCCTTGAACACAGGAGTTCAAGGTTGCAGTGAGCTAGGCTGATGCCACAGCACTCTGGCCTGAGCAACAGAGTGAGTCTCTGTCTTAAAAACAACAACAACAACAACAAAATACACAAGAAACTGTAACTTAGAGACATGAAAGGAAATGGAGAGGCATGTCATGTTCATCAATGAGAATATTAGAAGTTAATTTGTAGTAGTTAATGTCTAAATTTAATACCATCTGAGTCAATATATAAAGAGCTTTTAGAGTTTGACAGAATGATTTTAAAGTTCAATGAAGGGGGAATCATAAGAAAATACTGGCAAAAAATATGAGATGAGACTTATTTTGCCAAATATTAAAATATACTACTACAGCGTTTTATTTTTTTATTTCAAAATGTTAAGGGGGTACCAGTATTTTTGTTACCTGGATATCTTGTATAATGCTTAGAATCAGGGCTTTTAGTGTACTACCTATCACCAGAGCAGTGTTCATTGCACCTGATAAATAAGTTACTATAGTATTTTAAATGGAATAGTATTAGATGCAAGAATAGGCAGGTCATTGAAAGAGAGTAGAAACTTAAAAACACTGCATGTCTGTATGCTCATGTGTCAAAATTGTCATAATTCATATATGACCAAGCAGATGGATTGATCCATGCCGATACTTGTAGCTCAGGACAGTAAATAATTTCTAGTTACTTTTCACTGGTTGGTTGCCTCCTTAGGCTTTATGTTTTGACTTATCCCCAGTTTGCTGCCCCTACCCTTCCACCCTCTGCTCCTTTTCCCTGGTCCCTTCTAGGTTCCTCCAAAAAGACCTTTAGTTCTCAGGATAACTCCCAAATTCTTATTGCTTCATTATGTAATCAATTTAGCTCTCTCCTTTGCCTAACTTGTCTCTCATCTAAGTTGAATAGTGCTCACCCTCACATTTCACAATTAAAAAGAAAATCACCTAAGCAAAACGAAGTCCTTCGCTATGAGATGTTTTTTAGTCCTCAGAGATCAACTAACCAGCTTAAACTGCAACCAGTTTTAAAAATAGCATTTTTTTCTCTCCACAGTACAAAGAAATGAAAAATACTCATCCTCTCTAATAATCAAGGAAATGCAAATTAAGGCATCATGAATGACTCCCCCCATCTGTTTGGCAAAGATGAAAAAGTATAGTGATCTTAGTAGAGGAAAGGACACATTCACACTGGGTAGTGAGAATATAAGTTTTTCTTGTTGTGTGTGTATATCAACATGCAGAAGCATGATGCCAATAAAAAGTATATATAAAAATATATACCACTTGACCTAGCAACTCTATTAAGAATTTTATCATAGGAGATGATCAGAGTTGCTTACAAAGATGCATGATCACATTCATCCAGGCTTTATTTCTAATGGTGGAGAACAGGTGCTGCCATAGTTGGCAGTAGACTAGGCCATCATGAACATTATTTTGGAGAAGAATCCTACTTGACATAGGAAAATGTTCATTAGGTGTGAAATGGTAAAATTTGTAAAGCCTGTATAAATGTGAAAATATTTTCATTTACATAAAACCACACCAAGATCCAAATAATACAACCAACTGCTCATTAAGTATCTGCTATATGTTTACTTTTCTACTGGGTATTGGATAGGGGTATGTTCAAAGTTTAAAGTATACTTGTTCTAGAAGACTTTACATTATTGTTGAACTGTTATAGGGCTCAAAAAGGTTCATTTGTTTCTTGTGTACCCAGTTTGGTGTAGCTCAGTGAGAAGAGCACTGGGCATACCTAGACAGATATTTGGATCCTATCCCTGTCACATGCTTGTCTGTGCAAATGTATTATTTGAGAACAAGAATGATGCTAACTCATGGAGCAATTCTAAGTCTGAAGGGAGATACATGTGTATAACATGGTGCCTGGTGAATAGGAAGTATGTTAATAATTCCTTTACTTCCTCTTCTAGCAGTTTCTATTTTCTCAGTATAATACTTGTATCAGGTATATTGGAAACTGAATTACTAAATAAATGAATAAATGAGATACTGGATTTGATTTTATAAACCTTAAAGCATTATGAGGATGTTAGTTATTAATACTTAAATAATTTGATTAATATATGTAATATTCTGGCAAAAGTTTCATGCATACATATATGTATATGTGTATATGGAGGTATGTTTATGTATGTATAAGTGCTATATGTTATCATACGGAGTATAGGGTTGTTATAGAATCAAAGAGAAGGGCATTAATGTGGCTGATAATGAGGGGCTTCCTAGGAAGGTGGGATTGGAATGAAACCTTGAATGAAGCATAGGTTTTGAATATGAACAGCACTGTATGCAGAAGCATGATGCCAATAGAAATGTGTGTATATTCAGGGAGTTATAATAAGACCTAAGATAGCAAGGTTTTCTTGAAATGTTATTAAATGGTATATAGGTAGAAGAGGCAAGGTATGGTCACGGCAAGAGGCCTTATATATCTGGTGAGAAATAGAGAACCATTGTGTGTTTTAGGATAAGATAGTGACACTGTCACCAACACTTCGATGTGTTGCAATATATTTGTAGCAATTAGCTTTGGTAATAAAAGTATAAACAAAAAAATTATGGATTAGCTCATTGATTTTTCCTTCTATAATATATAGACTAAATTTTTCATTTAGTAGTAATAACTATAGCAAAATGTCTTTAAAATACTTATATTCTTAATAAAATATTACATTGTGTGACTAGAGATAATTTTGGAACTCAGCTCAAAAATGTACCCACAACCCTCAGCATTGCTCTTTTCTGAGACTTCTTATTGTGATAACCTAAAGAAAATTTATAGTCAATTTTATATACCTCATGTTATTTGATACTACCATTTGCCTATTCTTTCTGTTTCTTTCCCTGCAGATTTTTAATGTTAAGATGGTATAATGTCTTTTATAATTTGTGTCTATTTTTTTCATTGAAAGAAAGGAGATTTAAATAACTTACAATCATTAGCAGTAAGCCAACTAATGATGTAATGTTTTCCCTTTCAGTGTTGTTTCTCTGGAATTTCTTTATTTCTTATGTTCTTTTTCATATTTTTTTCTACAGTATGGATGGAGCAGATCTGTGTTTTGAAATCGTAAAACGAGCTGATGCTGGTTTTGTATACAGTGAAGCTGTAGCCAGGTATGTAATGTATTATACCTAATCCCCAGTGGTCAAGGTGGAAGTAAAAGAAGGAAATGACAAAGAAGTCACATGAAATAGTAGCCTGCTCTTTCAACTAAGCATACTGCTGCTCTTTGCTACAAGGAGCCTATCTATTTTAGTGTGCATTAGTGCAACTGAATAGTAATTGGAAATATGAAAGACAGAACAATAAGTTTATTAATGCAGGTTTACGTTTTCACATCAGTACTGCTGTCTTTCCCATTTCTGATGACTTTTATACAAGGTATTTGATAACCCAGGAACCATGTCTTATTAAACTTGGGTTTTTTATTTGATTTTTGGTTTTTGACAGATGTGCCTCATTAGTTCTTCATTTTGCCTTTTAGTGATATCAAATTGTTATGTGACCAGTTAATCTTAGGAAAATTAAAGAACAGAAACAATAGAAGGAATAGAAATAAAAGCACCATTTTCCTGCTGAATATATTTGCTTCAGGCTAGTGTGAGACCTACCAATCAAATGGCAGCCCTTCTTCTAAGTGGAGAAGTTATTGTAAAGACCCAGTAAATCTTCAAATCAAAGGAGCCATCCATATACTGGGTTACTTATATATTTAGAGCAATACAGCTTTCTGCTCTGGTGACATAAAGTCATATAATTTCCCACCCCAGTAAGGTACCTTTTTAACACATGCAGTATCACATCCCGCATTAGTCACCAACCATATTATATTGAAGGGTTCAAACCCTCAAACTATTAGGATGTGTTAAAACTTTCTATCATTAGAGAAAAACTTACCTTAAATGATTGTAACTTTTTCCTTTCTATCATTCCTTTTGTAAGTATGACATCTTAGACATACATAGCTAGAAACAACTTAAAAGCCACCTTAATACAGTTTTGAGCTCAGCATGACTTGACTCTCTCCAGATTCCTCACCCTGACCCCTCCTGACTGAGGAGCTAGGAACCTAGTCTCAGGAATGGAGCATCCATAGCTATAGCACAAAATAAAGAATATGCTCAAAGTAGAGTAGCTACTTTTTCATACAAATGAAGCTAGAGACAAGAAGCAAATGAGAGGTTATAATATGTTAACTATAGTTACTTCTTTAGGCTCCTAATGTATATATGCATGGTAGAAATGAGACTAAATAACCTCTTTTGTGCGGTCATCCTCTCTAAAGCCCATTTTTCCTGTTGTTTTGAGTTTTTAATTACACTTTTAAATTTTTATTCTTTTGATAGCACAATTTTTTTATTATTGTTTGAGATTCATTGAGTTGAGGGTACAAAGAATTAGGTTACACTGATTGCATTTGTTAGAGTCCCTCTTATAATTGTGTCCTACCTACAAGAGGTGTGCCATATACCTTGACCCCCCCTTCCCCCCTCCCCTCTTCCCACTTACTTATTCCCTTACCCACCCTTATATTAGCTAATCTATGCCTTCATATTAGAATTGAGTACATTGGATTCTTGCTGCTCCATTTTTGTGATGCTTTACTAAGAAGAAAGTGTTCTACCTCTGTCCAGGTTAATACAAAAGATGTAAAGTCTCCATCTTTTTTGAAGGTGTATAGTATTCCATGGTATACATATACCACAGCTTGTTAATCCATTCCCGGTAAATTTTTATTCTTTCTTGAGCTTCAAAATTAAAAAAACCATTCTTTAATACTAAAATAATAGATGCTGTCTTGACTTTCCTTACAGTGTAGTTGTAAACCATTTCATCTGACTAAATGAAACTCATACTTTTGCATATCATCATTTACATGACATCAGATAATTAAGTTCATGAACTTGTCTTAGAAAAAGTGCTACATGTCTCACTGCTGAGTATCACTGCAGTCACCTTCAGGGTACTCCCCTTTCGAGGCTATGCAATTGCTTCTACCCTTTGAAGCAATTCTGGAACAATTTTTCTGGAATGGCCATCAGAACTGTCCTGTGAGGTCTGGCAATTTAAGTTCACAAACTTGTCCTAGGAAAAGTACTACATACCTCATTGCTGAATATCACTACAGTCACCAGATGGTCAAGGGTAGTACTTCGAAGGTGACTGTAGTAATAGTGTCCAGCCTCATGTGTATTTGTTAAAGAATTTGAGGCAACTTGCCTTTTGTACTTTTCTATATTACTGTTTTTCAAGAGCAATAGGAAATAAAGAAAACTGAAAATTCTCAATTTTGATTTTATAAAATAGTGAAATTCAATGGAGGAATATGAGTTTTTCCTTTTTGAACCACACTAATGCTAGGCAACCTAGTATATATGCTGGCAGGGTTGAGGTGAAATTGGTATCACTTTTACTCTGGTCTCTAGTCATCCTTACTGCTTTTCCTAAACTTTGAGTTACTCTCTGCAGTGGGTTAGATGTCAAGATATGTAAGAAGGCAATATAGAGAGGTGATATCATATAGTGAAATCACTTGTCGCCTCTCCCATTCTTGAGATTTATAGAAAAGGTAGATATTTATATACATCAAAATGAAACCTGTTGATTTTTAAGTCTACCTATATTTTCTACTTAAATAGTGATTTCATGAAATGAACTTTCCAGAGTAGACCAGAAGAGAGTAGCATTGAGACCAGTAGGTGACATTGCAAAAAGAGAGATTTGGAGACAATTTATTAAAGTCTCTTCCCTCTAACAGTGAAAAAGTATTAGGGGGTGTGGGTCACAAAGTATTATTATGTGTGTTCCCTGTTGCAAAAGATCAATATAATAAGGCACACATAGATTCTTCCATTGGTGTATAACATTTGACCAGATGATTTCTGCAGGAAGACTGTGAGACACCAAGTAATCAAATTGATCGTGTTGTTTTTTTTTTTTTCCAACTGGCTGAGCTTCAAGAGGAGCAGCAAAGCACCTGAACAGTGTTCAGTCCTTATTACAACTGAATTAGTGATTACCTCTGTCCTTTCAGGGATAATGAGTTATAGAGCAAGCTAACACAGAATCAGATTATCAAATCAAACTCCTGCAAATCAGAGAGATCTTCTTAACTGATACCACATTTTACTAAATAATTTCAAGGATACAGGCAATCAAAATACTCATCTGAGGCAGAGAGAGGTCTGGGACCTCAAGGGCAAGAGCCCCTGTCATTTCTTCCCACATCAGAAATACATCTCTGGCTCAGAATACTACATAGTTGAAGTCTCTACCTGAGATTTGTGGGGTTCCACACACAGAGGGGAGCATTGCAATTATGAAACATCTCATTTCATACCCCAGAGAGTTGGATCATATATATGACATTCTCCAAGAAGCCATCTATGCCTCAGAGATCCTGGATTACCATAGTTAGTCTTTAGCCAAGGTCAATTCATTAAGGGCATTTCAGAAATAAGGTCTCATCTGTAGCAAATAGCATTAGTCTTTCTATCCAGAGTTGACAAGGAGAGTAGACAGAGTCATCTCTCTTTTTATCTTCCACCATCCCTGAAATGCCTCCTTCCAGAGTAAATAGATTACTGGCCAGCTCTTTCTTTCCAGAGAGTTATCATCTTTTCTAAGCCTTAGAGAAAGTGAAGAAAAACGTATGTATCAAGTTTTTCTAAAAGTGTAGACCACAATGATGTTTCATGACATTAAGGTTTTATTAAAAATTTACTCAGGAACTCTCTTGAACATGTAGGCAGATTGGGGTACTCATTTTATTCTGCTTACAGACCATTCACATGTATAAGCCTCCCAGGATCATAACTGGGAGGGTAGAGAAAAATAGGTCAGATCTATTATAATCTGGAGAGAAAAAAAATTCTACTTTATCTACATATACTGCAGAGATTCTGCTGTATACCTATGTTTGGGTCAAATAATTGAGTATCCTCATATGCAAATTAACAGTGCTCATTCAATGAGTTTTGTTCTGTTTTGTTTTATAAGGTTTTGAGATAGGAAGTTTCCTTAGGCTAAAGATAATTTAAGTGACTGTCTCAGTGCTTCGTATCCTAAGTAGTCCATTATGTAGGTTTGTCCACTTCACCGAGGTTAAACTTATATAAACTTACTTAACCATTGACAACTAGATGGGCAAATGGTCTGTTTGTAAATCTTTGGCTAAGATTAACAATAATAATATTGTAGCTGGGAATGATGGCTTATACCTGTAATCTTAGCACTCTTGAGAGGCGGAGGCAGGTAGATCCCTTGAGCTCAGGAGTTCAAGACCAGCCTGAGCAAGAGAAAGACCTTGTCTCTACTAAAAATAGAAAAATTAGCCAGACTTTGTGGCACAGGCCTATAGTTATAGCTACTGGGGAGGCTAAGGCAGGAGGATTGCCTTGAACCCAGGAGTCTGAGGTTGCTATGAGCTAGGCTGATGCCATGGCACTCTAGTCTGGGCAACAGAGTGAGACTCTGTTATGAATGAATAAATAAATAAATAAATATTGTAATAATAATGATTTAAGCTTTAACCAACTTTGTAGAGTGGTTTCAAGTTTATAAAGCATTTTCTTATTTGTTATCTCTTAGCCATTTCAAGGGTTACAGATCCCCCAAAGCCTAATGGGCAACAACACCAAGTTAAGAATCCCTACTTTAAACAAAACTGGCCCTGACATAGAGTGTATGACTGCAACCCCTTATATGTGCATTTGTAGAGTAAGAGAAATTGAGCACTGGAACTAACCTACATGAGCCTTGCTCTCTGGCTTAAGACCCAGTTGTGCGACGACAACGAATGACAAGTACAAGAACAAAACCTGAGTTTGTTGTTCTTTTCTTCCTGACTTTTCAATTTTTAAAATGGAATTCTTTTAATCAATTGTACTAGTAACATGAAATAATGCATATGATAACTAGAGGTACATTTTTGTGAGCTTGGTTAGACAGTAGCGTACCAATGGCTCATACCGGTAATCTCAGCATTTTGGGAGGCTGAAGCAGGAAGATCACTTCAAGCCAGGAGTTCAAGACCAAACTGGGCAATATAGTAAGATCCCCCTTCTCTACAGAAGAAAAAAAAGTGATAGTGGTATACCAAAAAAGGAACTTGATGAAAATGTCTTTTAATTATAAAGCAGGAATAAAAAACATTTTGGTCTTCAGTTAAGTACTGTATAATGAATAATGTTGAGTCTGTTGCATTTCTGTTGTGACTATTGGGAAGGAGAAAAATGAGCAAGGAAGGGGATTCTAGGAAGAAAAGAGAAGGACAGATAAGGCAGGAATAAAATGCAGAGGAAGAGAAGATGAAACAGACAATCAGAGAAAGAGAATTAGAGGGATTATAGAACTTTATTTCTTTATTTCTTTATTTATTTATTTTGAGACAGAGCCTCAAGCTGTCCCCCTGGGTAGAGTGCCGTGGCATAGCTCACAGCAACCTCCAACTCCTGGGCTCAAGAGAGTCTCCTGCCTCCGCCTCCCAAGTTGCTGGGACCACAGGCGCCCACCACAACACCTGGCTATTTTTTTTCTGTTGCAGCCATCATTGTTGTTTGGCGGCCTGGGCTGGATTCGAACCTGCCACCTTAGGTGTATGTGGCTGGTGCCTTAGCCACTTGAGCCACAGGTGCTGAGCCATAGAACTTTAAAAATAGGGGAAGGAAGTTCTAAAGTAGCAATGTTTATTTAGCCATATTAATACTTTTTAAAGACTGTTCTTTGGGCGGTGCCTGTGGCTCAAAGGAGTAGGGCCCTGGCCCCATATGACAGAAGTGGTGGATTCATACCCAGCCCTGGCCAAAAAAAAAAAAAGACTGTTCTTTAAAATGCTAACTTCTCCTTTGTTCTTCACTTTTACTCCTTGGTAGAGTCTCAACTGATCCCTGCTGTCTACCTGAAGAATCAGACTACCTAAGACTTGGGCCTGGAACCATCCTGCTTTGTTCATGGATGCCCCAACTAAAACTTGACTATGTTACAAAAAGAAATTGTACACAAAAGGAGGTTCCTCTCTCAGTTGTCCTCAGAACTAAATGGAAATAAGATAGAGATTATACTCTGCTGGCAGATAAAAGGCCCTCACCCCTTTAATCCAAATCCTTGGGGTAGCTTTGAGCACTGTTTACTTAATAACACTCTAATTACCCAAGCGTTGGAAAATTTTTGGCTTTTTTCGTATTTTAAGCTGGAATTTTTAGTTTGCAAGGCAGTTTTACTTATGAACTATGTAAAATTATTTTGAGTTAGATAGCTTAGAAAATATAGAACATACTATTTCTTCATGAAGCCCATAAACTTAGCAATCTACCAACTGTTTCATTAAGTCTCACTTTCCACCAGTCTTGTCTGCTTAAATGAAAAGGGTCCATGGCAGCTAATGTGAAGGTGGAAGTTATATACTAGGGGCACTGTATATTAAGTTTTAAAAATAAACATTTTTTACAGTTTTGGGTTTCTTTTGTTTCCTTACAGCCATTACATGAGACAGATACTGGAAGCTCTTCGCTACTGTCACGATAATAACATAATTCACAGGGATGTGAAGGTAAGTCATTTTTATCACTGACTTTGTGAAGAAAATTGTTTTAACAATGACAATAATCAAAAAATGTTCTTTAATATTCTTATAAAAGATCTTAATTTTACTTACAAATAAAAATTATTTAACCTCTTTGTATTTAGGAAGCAATTGTACTAATTCTTACTAGGAACACTTTGTAATTTCAATTTATTTTTCCTAAAGCATACATGCAATCTAAAATATTCTTCTTCTTCTTTTGCCATCGTAAATGTGAGAGAGAAATGAAAAATCCAACAAATAGGAAGAACCAAACAATATCCTATACTGAGTTAATTGGGGGGAAAATTAGAATTTGGTTCATATAGTAAAAGTTAATCATATACTTACATTTTCATAATGCTGCAAGGTAGAATAGTTAGCATTATATTTTCTTTGCAGATAGTTTTTAAATATAATATAAAATCATAGTTATAGTTGTAATACAGTTTGTACCCTTAGAATACCAATATTATAATTATCCAGTGTTTCTGACTGTTTAATTCCTATATCAAGTTAATGAAAATGCTCAGTCCCTGGCTCTTTATGTTAAGTGGTACAGAGAGGCAGGCAAGAACAAAGATGAGTGGGCCTTCCTCCTGAAGGCCCTCTGGCCTTGGGCTATACTTTCAAGCTCTGATGTTTTATCAGGGTTCTCTCTCTAATCCACAGTATGCATAGACATGCTACCCCTTCCTTCAAGACATATTATTAAAAGGCCTGGTTTCATCAATGTATTTTAAATAGCTAAGAAAATTAAGAAGAGTTTAGCTAAAGTTTCTATAATGTTTGAGAAATTTTAATGAAAATCGTTATAGTTAAAAGCTGAGGAAAAGCAGGAGCAATTCCAAAATTGTCTAATACAATGTTATAATAGCAAATGAAAATCATTGGAGAGATGTACAAAATGCACATTAGTGTAAATTAGTTATAAAATATCTTATTCTTTTCAAATGTGATAGGAAAATGATACTGTTATTATCAAAACTAACACTGAACCACCCAATGGATGCATCGCACTTTTATTAAAAAGTATTCTTGAGTTATTCAAAGAGAATAGGAAGACTGGAAAAGTAAAAGGGGGAAAACTGTCAATTGTACTATGGAATAGCATGCTGTGTGATTCTTTCGCATTAATGTAAGAAAGAACGTGTATACGGAGTTAAATACATGTCCTTGTATATTATGAAATATATACAAGAAGTAATTCAAAAACTTAAAATGTATAAAACATTGTTAGTTCATTGTGTTAAAAACTGTTCTACTCAAAAGACAGTTTTATTTTGAATTAAATTTGTTTTTAGAAGATAATTACATCAATATCATATATAAATAATGATCGACAACATACTCTGGTACTCTCAATAATATAGTCAGCTTCTGATTAGCCATGGTATTTGACAATTCAAAACAAAATAAAATCCAAAAGTAGTTATATTTGACTTCATCTTCTATTTACCTTCTGGTCTATTTTATTCAACAAATATTTGAGTGCCTCCTTCATGTAGATTAGTAACGATCTTAGTATAGGATAAGGCAATATATCTATTATCTACTCCTGCAGATCAACACATTCCAAAACTTAAGTGACTTCAAACAACAACTACCACTTATTAGCTTGTAGTTCTGCAGTTGAGGCAGCTTGATAGTGACTGCTTGATCCTGTTTTATAGGCTTTTGATCAAAGTGGCAAGTCTAGTTTCCTCAGAGGCTTCACTCATTTTTCTGGCATCTCAGCTGAGGTGACTAGAATAGCTGTGAGTTGGTGGGTGCTGTTTGTGGTTGCTAAGGGCTTTGCTCTTTCTCCATGTGGCCTCATCTCTAGCAGGACAGTGCCTTTGAGCTCCAAAATAGAAAAAATGGAAGTTACCAGGCCTCTTGAAGCATAGGCCCAAGACTGGCACTATGTCGCATCCTATGCATTTTATTAGTTGAAACATATTAGTCAAAAATAAGGTCACAAGGCTAGTCTGAGCTCAATTAGAAGAAAAAATAGATTTATCTTTTGATTGTAGGAGGGCCAGATATACACAAGGATGGGAGAACTTATTAGTGGCTAGTGTTTATAGACAGACAAGCAAATAATTATTGTGCAGTGTAGAAAGTGGTAAGTATCGTTCAAAGACAGGGTCAGAAAAATTTCTAGGAGGCCACGCTGGCCCCTGGCCTTGAGTCATGGGGTAGTTATGTGGAGACAAGGACATTTCACACAGAAAGAATGGTGTGTGCAAAGGCCCAAAAGTAGTTTTGCATTGGATTATATTAGGTTAGTTTATTATTTCTAAAGTACATGCCAAACAATTTTAGAAAGCACCCAGAAACATGCTGAGCAAGGAAAGAGAAAAGCAATTCCCAAACTTCAAATTAGTAAGAAGGAACCACCAGAAAAAGCACCATTGTTCAGTTGGCAGACAAACTCAACACAGAGCACACTTTAATGTTGATACTCTTTATATTTCAGAACCCCAAAACTATACATTTCTGTGTGGGCAAATATAATCGTCACATTTGGTTTATTGCAATTTTGAATGTTGATATATTTTCCTTAAGATGTTTATCTAAAACATATTTATTAAGTGCCTGCCTGCTATTTGGCAGGCACTGTACTATCCTAGGAACTAGAGCTACATCAATGAACAAAACAGACAAAATCACTGCCCTCATGGAGCTAATATTCTAGTTCAGGGAGATAGACGATAATCAGTAAGCAGAAATAAGTGTAGTAGGTTATAAGGTGAAAAGGACCACAGAAAGGCCAGGAGCAGTGGCTCATGACTGTAATCCTAGCACTCTGAGAGGCCAAGACAGGAGAATCACTTGAGGTCAGGAATTCAAGACTAGTCTGAGCAAAGCAAAACCCCTGTCTCTACTAAAAATAGAAAAATTAGCAGGGCTTTGTAGCATGCACCTGTAGTCCTAGCTTCTTGGGAGGCTGAGGCAGGAGGATCACTCGAGCCCAAGACTTTGAGTTTGATGTTAGCTAGGCTGGTGCCACTGCACTATAGCCTGGGCAACAAAGTGAGACTCTGTCTCAAAAAAACGAAGGACCACAGGAAAATCTAGAGTGGTCAGAAGGATAGGGAGTACTAGAGGAAGACTTGCAATTGTAAATAGAGTGATCAGAGCAGGACAAATTGAGAATATGGCATATGTGCAAGGACTTCAAGAAGGAGAGGGAGTGGGCTAACTTGATTGCTGAGAGGAGAGTGTTCTGGGTAACAGGAACACCCAGTGCAAAGGAAAAGGGACAGGAACACAAGTGGCATGTTTCGGGAATAGCAAGGAGACTGGTGCAGGTGAGACAAAATGAGCAAAGGAGAAACTGAAGAGAGGACAGGACATGATCCTGCCTGGCTCAGACCAGAGTGGTAGCAGTGGAGGGGTAAAAAAGTAGTTAGGTTCCAAATACATTTTGAAGATTGTGTCAATAGGATTTCCTAATATAACTTCAATAATAGGTAAAACTTAAGTTTTATTCAAAACCTTGTTGTAGGAGTATTCCAACATAATGGTCATTGTAAAATTTAAATAACAACACATTTCACGCAGTTAATAATTTAAAATTTCACTTGGTTTTTAATATTTTTGCCAATCAGCTTTTTTTTTACATTCAGGTATACATTCAGGGGTTTGTCAGTATGTAGATTTGGTATATATGTAGATTTTTTTCTGCAGTTAAAGTTTGTATCTAAGTTTTCTTCCTTTATACTTAGTATAAGAATAGGAGAGCATTGCAATATTTCATTTCTCTTACAAAAATTTAGATTTAATCATCTGTTTAATCTAGCCAGGAATATTCTTATATTGCCATTCTCTCTCTCTCTCTCTCTCTCTCACACACACACACACACACAAACACACACACACAACTTTTGGCATATGATCTACAAGCATTAGGTTTCTTTGCTTTTTAGTCATTTCTTTTTGAAATCATAATTGAGTCTAAAAAGGATTGTTTGGTTAGATTTGAGCATATAGTACCACATGACCTATAGTGGAAGCTGCTTGCTTTGAAGGAGCAGTTTTGCGTGAAATTGTATAATTCTTTGAAATTCAGGGAGATTTGCAAAACATGGTATAGGGTTTCCCAATAGCCACACTTAGTAACATTTTGGGCCAAACACTTTGTAGTAGGAGGCTTTCCTGGAGATTATAGGATGCTCAACAGCATTCTAGCCTCTATCCACTAGATACCAAGAGCTATTCTCCCACAGTTGCAACAACCAAACATGTCTCTAGACATTGCCCAATGTCCCTGGGGGCACAAAAGTCAACCCTGGTTAAGACTCATTGTTAGAATATTATAGTTCTCCTATTTTGCCTTCTCACAGGCATTAATTAAGGCATAAATATATTTTTTTGTCATGTCCCTTTAATTCTTTTTCTTGTGAAAGAATGTGAAAAACTCCCATTATGTTTCAGTGATTTTTCTCTTTTCTTCCTCTCACCTATAAATTAAAAGTGCTTTAAATGTAGTACAGTTGTCAAGGTAAATGCAACTCCTGGCTCCTCGTCTTTCTTGGTTGGCTCTGCTAAGCACTGAAAGTTTGTGGAATTTTCTCATCTCTCCCAACCCCTGAGGGCAGCCTTACAGTGAAGCACATGAGTGTGGAGAGACTCTGCATTCCTTAGAGTCTCCTTTCCATCACCTAGACCTACTCAACATCTAATTTTATTTTATTTTATTTTATTTTTTAGCCAGGACTGGGTTTAAACCCACCACCTCCGGTATATGGGGCCAGCACCCTACTCCTTTGAGCCACAGGCATCCCCTCAACATACAATTTTAATAACTGAAGTTGAAGTGAAACAGCTTCTCTGAGAATACAAACCGCTACACAATCACTTTCTATTCTGAATGGAGCCTGTACGTAGGAGACTTGCACACTTTGTTTTTAGTTCTCAGAACTTGACAAACCCTAGTAGCACACACACTTAGTCAGAGGCCTCCCACCCTGGTATTTCTGCTTATGCTTCTGTTAAATGCTTTTCCTTGCTAACCTGTGAACACGCCTGGCTGCTCTTTGGTCCCCTTGTAGTCTCAGTTCTCTTTTCACCTCCTTAGGGCCAGCCTATAGTATAAGTTCATGTTCATCATATAACACTGGTTGCTGTAGAATTGTGAATCTCTTAAAGTATTCCTTCCTCTCTTGTTCTCGGTTGCTGACATCTGTTACCACAATTCCCAAAAGTCTGTATGTTGTATAGAGAAACTTAAATTCTCATTAAAACAGAAACTTATTCTTTATTATAAGCAACACACTGGTTAATCTTCTGCGTTATTTGTGTAAGGTTGTTGAACATAATGAGCACATTCAGTTTGGACCTGGGATTTTAGTAATTGTACTTAGGAAAATATCATGGTTTATGTGATCATTATAAATTTATCTTGCATTTCTGTTATGCTGCTTTTCTGCCAACCCATCTTCCAGAAAAAGAAATCAACTCCATGATTTTTAAAATAATGTTTCTTTTGCTTAGTAGAAGTAAATCCTTTAAGAGCTCCTCTCCTTCTAAGCAAGGGGTAACATGTATGTGTAATACAGCCAAAGAGGTTTCTATGTCAGGTTTCAAACCTTTCTGGCTATTCAGGAAGGTCCATGGCATTAGGGATGCTCAATTGAAAAGTTTAGCAAATTGCATGTCCCTTCTGTGCTCCCTTTATAAAGGTTTGCCAGCAAGATTTCCTTTTAGCTTGTCTTCCCACATTTACCCATAACTTCTACCCTGGAAGACTGCAAGGCCAGAGCTGAGCCACGTCCTTACCAAATTACAAAAGAACAAGCTATCTTCCTCTTCTATCCAAGGTGTAGAAACTTACTTCCCAGTTGTTTGTCCTAATTTTTTTTGTTCAGTTTTAATGGTTTGTGTTCCTAATTATAGTTAGAAAGCTACTTTAATAGAAGTATGTATATGGAAAGATAAAAGGAGAAATAAACATTTGTCATTCCTGTTTCTTTCAGTTAAAATCTTGTTGGCCAGGACAGGCGAGGAGGCTCACACCTGTCATCTTAACACTTTGGGAGGCCAAGGCAGGAGGATCAGTTAAGGCTAAGAATTTGAGACCAGTCTGAGCAAGAGCAAGACCCTGTCTCTTACCAAAAATAGAAAATTAGCCAGGCATTGTGATAGGCACACCTATAGCTCCAGCTACATGGGAGGCTGAGGCAGGAGGATCATTTGAATCCAGGAATTGGAGGTTGCTGTGAGCTGTATAGGCTGAGGTCAGAGCACTGTAACCTGAGGCAACAGAGTGAAACTCTGCCTCAAAAAAAAAAAAAATTGTTGACCTAAGTCAAAATCTGAGATTTCTAAAACAGTAAATTTTTTTTTTTACTTTTATTATTGTTTCAGGTTAATTTGACAGGACAAAGAATTAGGTTACAATGTTTGCATTTGTTAGAATCCCTTTTATACCTTAACATTGTGTCCTTTAAGTGGGAGCACACTCATCCCTCTCCCTCCTCACTTTCTCCTCATCCTCCTGCCCCCCACCTTGAATTGATTTGTGTTTTTCTCTTATGTGGGTATTTATTAGATCGTCTACTGCAGGCATCCTCAAACTACAGCCCGCAGGCCATATGCAGCCCACCTAGGACATTTATCTGGCCCACCGGGTGTTTTTGCCGCTGCTGCTTGTCCTGGCTTAGCAGCTGACTCATCCTGGGGCCACAGTTTGGCCCTCCAACGGTCTGAGGGATGGTGAACTGGCCCCCTGTTTAAAGTTTGAGGACCCCTGGTCTACTGGCTTCATATTAGAATTAAGTACATTGGATTCTTGCTTCTCTATTCTTATGATACTTTACTAAGAAGAATGTGTTTCAACTCCCCAAATTTGTTTTTGACTATAACTCACACAGATACATTAAAAACATCATTTTTTCTGAAATGTAAACTTTAAAAAGAAATATTAAAGTAAAATTAAATAGCCAGTTCTTCAATTACACAAAAAATTCAACATGATTTACAATCTCTGTTTAGGAAAGCCTCTATGATGTAAAGGTAAAGATGATGATAATGAGCTCAGTATATAGTTCAGTGCAGGGAGTTAAAATGGAAATTTTCTATCAGTGAATAATAAAGAGGAATTGTATACCACTTTTCCTGCCTTTTAAAAAATGTATGGAAGTCTTACTGCCTTTATCTTTTATTTAGAGAGCATAGCTATAAAGTTTTTAAAATAATGATTTAAACTCCTAAATACAGTGAGATTAAATACAGTATAGATTATGTTAAAATTTAACCAAAAAAAAATTTAAGGGAAAAAAGAAAATTACTGGGCCAGACATTGTGGCTCATACCTGTAATCCTAGCACTTTGGGAGGCCAACTTGAGGCCAGGAGTTTGGGACCAACCTGGGCAACATATTGAGACATATCTCTATTTTTAAAGTCAACTCCGTGACAAGTTAAAAAAAATTTTTTTAAATGAAAATTACAGATAATCTCAGTTCCTCTTACTTAGTCTAATGAGTTTAGATTTTAAAGCTCACATAGGACTAAAACTACTAGTGTGTAACTGTGGAGAAATCTGAGTATGTCAGAAACTCTTCTGATGGACTTTCCAGTTATTCTTTGATTCACATGTCTAGGAAATCGCTAGATTGGATACCTCCATTTACAGGTAGCACTTAGGGAGGTTACCTGAAGTTCCCAAGTCTCCTTTATCTCTGCAAATTAAGCTAGAAATCTAATTGCTAGTATAAAAGAATTTATGGACACTGTAAATATTTGAAGCCAGAATGTACTCAGACTCTCTGAACATCTTTCACTCAGTTAAGCATTGAAGTAAAAAAAGAAGATGACAAATACTGACTTTTTCTTCTGTTTGTTTTTAATGAAAGTCATACAATTGTGTCAGAATAACCTCTAGGGATTTTGAACATATGGCCCTTGGGGTATCTGTACAGTGAATTGCTCCCATAGTTCTAATTCAGGAACAAAACTTGCTATGAGATTAAAGGCTTAGAAGCACTATGTGAACTTACTTTAAACTTTTTGAACCCTGAAGGAATTACCATGTGGGAAAAAAATGAGTCTTTAAGCAGTCTCTAATGCAGTGACAAGTTACAGTTAATGGTTGTTCAAGGCTAGGAGTTCAAGACCAACCTGGGCAACATATTGAGACATATGTCTGTTTTTAGAGATATGTTTTTATTTGGTTCTTATCTGTGAAGAGAATGCAGGTACCATAGGAGTAGAAATAGAAAAACCCTAAAGGCACTTAGGATCTCTTTGGGAAGATAGAAGACAAATTTTTTTATTATAATGTATATAATATAGAAATATAGTCACCATAATTTATCTTACTGATAAAATAACATGGAAGAAAGAAATGATCGTTACTTACTCTTTAAATATTTACAAGATATTGGAGAAAATTTGGGTTATTTATGCAATTTAGTTTTTTCATCAGTAAATTGGCATACTTTAGGGTTGTGATGATTAAAATACATGTAAAGCATATAAGCAAAGTACGTGGCACATAGCAAGTACTTAATAATAGCTACTCACAATGGTAACATCATTTGACTTAATACCTATAAATATGGTAGTATTTTCTGTTCTACAGATGAAGAAATTAACACTTAATGAAGGTAACTTTCCTAAGATTATTCAGCTAAAGAAGAAGTAGAGCCAGCATCGAACCCAAGGAGTCTAATATCAGACACCAATCCTTTAACTACAATACTATCATACTGCCTTAGCAGTCAGTCATTTCACAAAACTCCTTGAATATATCCACATGCCAGGTACTATTTTTCATTAATAACAGCATTATTTATTTTGAATTCATAGGAAAACACACAAAGACTTTCCTATGTGATTAAGATGGGCATATGATGACATTATATTAGCTTTTTATTATATTTTGACAAAGTATAATCCAAATATTTAAGCATATTTATAAATAATATCTCCTTAATAAATATTAGAGTCAAGGACTGTTGCCTTTCCCAATCCAAATAAATGATTATAAAACTTTAGATTTTTACATCGTATTATTCATGCATTTAGATAAGGCTTAAGTGAGAATATGGCTTATCTTTTGTTTTACTCATCTTGTGTATTCATTTTTTTCTTTTACTCATTTTTGAAGTTTTCAAAAATTAACCTCAAAATAAACATTAGCTATAGATGGAGCCTTGGATTCTAACTACTTGAAAGCAGAGAAGTCATAAACCATTTGCTTATTTATCCTGTAGCCATGAAATACTGTGTTCTGAAAGGAAGTATCCACCGTTGAGTTGAAACAAAAACTGAGTCTTTTGGTTTCATATGTAGCGGGATCCTTTCAATATGCTTAATTTTTGCCTCTGAAAATCTCTACTATGTCAACTTGCAGTATAAGTAGAACCGTAAATTGAGTTCTATGAATATTTATTTTTTAAAAATAAAAATGTTTTCTTGGTGCCTATTGTCAACCAAGCTGACATGTTAATAATGTAGTTTAGTACTTCCAATAGTCATCTGAACATTTTTCTGTTTTATGGTGTTTTCCATTCAAAAGTCAACCATCTGGTTACATATGTGGTGAATTAGACTTTGTAAAGAGATTATATAGTGTCTTCTTAAATGTTTTATCTAATAAAAGAAATATAATGGGGTCTGTGCTACTTCTTGCTGAAGCAAGACATGTGAGGACATTTTTGGTTTCTATTAAATAATTCAATTGCTGACAGTCCTCTCTTTGGTGTAGAACATAAAAAATGGGTTTAAAAATACCATATGGAAGGAAACAAACTATTAGTAAAATCTGGATGACCAAAAGATGTCTTTTCACAGAACTGTAAGTCAAATCTTTCTCCATAATAGACATACAAGTCCTTATTTTTCTCAAATGGCTAACAAAAGAGTAGTATGATGTTAGTACTACTAAAAATGAAAATCCAATAAATGTGGTTCCAATGAGACCTGCAATCTGAGAAGTTTTGGCTCCTTGTTCCATCTGACGATTATAGCACAGACTCTCCTCTCCTTCTGTAGCCTCAACAACTGAGTAGTATATGATAATTGGAATAGTTATGACCAGTACAAGACACCATATGTAAATGCATAGTTTTCTAGCAAAGTTGGGCTGGCGAAATTTTTTCAGTAAATGGCCGTAAAATATTTTTTCATAGCACGAAGTGATCTCTTGCATGGAGTCTTTTTTCATTAAGGTAGCATAGCGGCTTATGGCAATCCAACTTAAAATTAAGAGGCTGACAAACATACTCACATGCATGGATAGAGTTCCCAAAAAACTGACCACTCTACATTGTACAGATTTATATTCCCATTGGAGACCTTTCAGAAAGTAGAGACCCATGAAAGGCATGGCGCTGCACACAAGCAAGTTTGCAGTCACGAGGTGTGCCAGGTAGATGTGTGTTGATGTTTTCTTGCCTATTTTTGCTAAAAATATCCATTGAGAGAGAGAGTTTCCAAGGAGACCAACAATACAAAGGAAGATGTAAATGATTGGTAAAGCCCAGGAAGAGATCATGGATGGTTGAATACATATTGAGTTGTTATGCATTTATATCTGATTTTCTTGGACTTGGCCACAGGATCTAGAACAGAATTGCAGATATTTAATATTAACATTATAGATAGTACAGTATTTAAGCTAAATAGTAGAAAAAACCAAAACATTGGATGAGATAAAAGAGTAACAAAAACATTGAATAGAAAGGGAAGGTTTAGAAGGCTTCTTACCTTTTCTAATTAAAATTGTCCAGTTGAACTAAAAGCAAAAAATTACTTATTGTGGTGGATAATCCCTTTATCTAAAAAACAAAATTAGATACAAATAGTAAATGCCTGTAATTTATTATTTTATATCAGAGGGGTGTATATATTTTAGATTATAAGACAATGTATAAGTAATGATGGATTTAGCCTACAAATGTAATTTAAAAAATTTTAAGGTACACGTATTCAATACATGATAGCCAAAAGAAAGTGTTACAGAAGTATTTTGTGGCTATATTAATGAGACATAACTAGTTTTCAGTTAGCACATTAATTGTATGTACATAGTTTTCAAAATGATATCCTTTTGTCACTAGGTTAAAATATTTCTCTACAGTCATATACCATTAGAAGAGTCTCTTCATATTTCAGAAGTAAACTCAATTACACATGAGCAAAAGCGCAGAATTGAACAGAAGGAAAGTGTAGCAACCAAGGATAGACTCCAAAATCTCAGAGTCATTACCAAAGGACATTAGAAATAATCTCCATTTACGGCAGATATCCAAAGACTGGCCATTGCCTCAATTCAAGACATCTTTGAGGGGCTTTCCCAACTTCAGAGGTTCCTCAAGGGATCAACTGAGACATTTGTTGAGACTTCAGTGTCTTCTTTTTTTTTTTAGAGACAGTCTTACTTTGTCACCCTTGGTAGAATGCTGTGGTGTCACAGCTCACAACAACCTCCAACTCCTGGGCTTAGGCGATTCTCTTGCCTCAGCCTCCCAGGCAGCTGGGACTACAGGTGCCCACCACAACACCCGGCTATTTTTTGTTGCAGTTTGGCCAGGGCCGGGTTCAAACCCACCCTCAGTATATGGGACTGGTGCCTTACCCACTGAGCCACAGGCGCTGCCCAGAGTTCAAGTACTTCATTCTTCCGCTCTCACTGGTCCTCATCTAAACAGCACTGCCCAATACACTTCCTGCATGCACATTTCTATCACAGAGTCTGCTTCCCAGGAAACCTACACTGCATTGTTACCACTGTATGTTATTTAATGTATATAATATTTTGCATGGAAAATGCATCTCATCATCCTTGTGCTTGGACATAAAAATTAACTCATGTAATAAAATTTGTCATTTGTTTCAATAAAAAAAGAATGAAGCCAATCGTAGAAAAAAGAAATATTTCCTTTTAAATTTTTAATGTTTAACTGTCATATTTCAGAAAAGGTTTACTAAAATTGAATGTGCTTTTTGGTTAGAGTGCCCTCATGTGTCCTTAGGTGTAATTTGATATTTGAGTTTTTCAGAGAATTTTTTTTGTTACTGAGGCTATGTTTTAATCACAGCATAAATGCAGGTGTGGTTTTGCTTTATTATGTCTTATTTTTAAATCTTTCTTGCTTCAAAGGCTAAATATGAAGTACTTAAGAGTCATATATAAATTCATTTTTATTCTCATTTCCTTATTTCAGGTGAGGATAACAAAAGTTATAGGATTCTGATCAAGACTCATGAGCTCTATACAGAATATGCCAGATATCTGTGTTCTTTATCATAGCTTCCTACATACCACATTCTCCACTCTTACATAATCTAGAACAGGATTTCTCAATCTTTTTTTTTTCTTAATCATTCTTTTTTAATAAAGACAAAAATCTTACCTCCTGATATTCTTACATGTCCCCAGGCCCTCAAAGCTATGTTATTCTCTACCCTTTTTTAGAGTCAGTTTTATTTTCTGAATCTTGGATTACAGAAATGGGGGGTTTAAGTACAATATTATAATTTTGAAATAATTTTTTAAACCAAATAATCTACACCCAAAGACTGGAAAACTTGAGGGCTATGCAGGGGTCCCTAGGTTCAAATAGTGAGACCCTTAATTAATACCCACCAATGTCTTTGACATTTTATTTTCTTTCTTTGGAAGTCTCATGTTTCAGTGAGTTTGTATCTGAATCTAGTACAACCTGGTGAATTGGAATCTGGTTACAGTTAGTAGAGACTGTAGTATAAATGTATAAAACCCAATATCTAACTTCACTGATTTAAAAATCAGTCAATTCAGTCAAATAGAGAATGAAATGAGCCAGTTTATTTAAGAAAAAATTATTTGTTCTAAGTAGATTTTGGTTTTACATAAGGAATCAGAGATTCCTTTTATGCCGATATTAAAGAAAAGCATTAGCCTTCCCCTGTATAGATAATGCATAATGTACTAAAAACTGCAAAGGTAGTGGTGCTTCTGTATGAATATGGATAGCAAATGCTTCTGAACAAAAGGGAGGTAAAAAGACTTTTGCAGAGGCTAGCTTTATCAGACAGATATTGATAATCTATAGCTACCTCAGTATAGCAAACAATAACTCGCTTACCATCTTTATCTTCCGAAACTTGTATGTACTGTGTAATTCCCCTTCAAAAATAACTTTTGATTAAAAAACCACTAGACAATTATTTTCTTAAATTTGGAAAATACTGTAAAACTTAACAAATCAAATGAAAGTTACATGTCACAAATGCAAAATTAATTTCCAGAAAATGTCTCCAGGTCTGCATTCCCCCAGCGGAATTCCTGTCTTGAGTCACTCATGCATATATACATTCTGTCTCTGCGAATTTGGCAAATGATAAAAGCTCCACAAGTCTAACTTCAGTTAATAATAATTACCTACACAATATGCTGACTGCCTTTCTTAATGGTCATTTTTCAAAATTTAAACAATTTAGTCCTTTTTAAAATGAATAAATAATAACCCTTACCTGTACGAGGAGTTTATGCCAACTAAGGTTATTTTCAGGGTAGTGATGCCAAATTTCAGACTTTAAGATTCTCCGATCTTCACTCTTCTAATATCCTCAGTCAGTGTAAATAGATTTTTGCATGACATTAACTACAGTGGAAAAAGAGAAATTAACAGTATTGAAGAATTTCAATAGTTATGGTAAATGTTGCAAGTACCTCCTCCAAAAAAAAAAAAAAAACAAAAAACCTCATTTCTCTGTTTCTGTTGTGGGAGGAAGTTGGTGGACAATATAAATATTGTACTTCCTTATGGTTATTTCATGAACTAGTTACACTTCAGTTAGCTTTGTTACCATGTTAAGTTCACAGGTCTGATTCTTCATGGCTAGTTAGTTTTATATGACACAGTGATAGAAGGAACCACTCTGTGATGACCCAATAAGATACTGGTATAAATTTGTAAAGTTGTTTGTGGATGGCTTATTTTCAATCCGTCTTTATCAAAATTAGAAGGAAACAAAACTCAAAAGTTTTCTTACAGCAACTTACTAGAATCAAATTTCATAGAACTGGATTGGAACTTCATGATCATATATGGGTAGAAATCCTTTATTTTAAGGTTGAAAAAGCCAAAGCCTGGAGAGTTCACTAAGTACAAACTGCACCCAGGGGTTTGGGTCCCAGTTTGGTTACTAACGAACTAACCCATTCTACTTTTAATTGCCCTGTGCTGCCTCCATTTGGATTCAAGTAATACATTGTTTGGAACATCTCATAATGGATTTGGGGCCTCCTGGAAAGTACCAAATATGCCTAGGTTCAAATGAATGTTTGTTATGATACAAACAATTGTGAAACAGCTAGGTGTGGCGGCTCATACCTGTAATCCCAGCACTTTGGAAGGCTGAGACAGGAGGGGATCACTTGAGACCAGCTTAGGAAACATAGCAAGATCACATCTCTACAAAAAAAATATTTTTTAACTAGCCTGTTGTAGTGGTATGCACCTGTAGTCCTAGCTACTTAGGAAGCTGAGGCAGGAGGATCCCTTGAGCCAAGAGTTTGAGGTTACAGTGAGCTATGATAGCACCCAGCCTGGGTGACAGAGTGGGACTCTGTCTCTAAAAAAAGAAACGAATTGTGAGACCAATTTTTTGTATACAATTGTTTAATCAGTCTGTGAACTACTAAGTAAGTAAAAGCTAAGTATAGACCTTGGGAGCCAGACTTGAATCAAATACTATCCTTGCTTGGGCAGTTAGACCAGTGGAGTCTGGAAAAGAAAACAAGAATCTCATTTCATCAAGCCTGAGCACTTTAGTTATCAGTAAATATTCATTTAATATTAATAGAAGTACTGTCATTCCTCATAAGTTGCAGTGTTTACCTTATTTCATGTTGATTTCATAAATTCTCTGATATTTGCTAATATTTCTCCTTAAAACAAAAATGAAAACTACCTGAAGTGTCTGGATGTTGTTCAACTGCTGTGTTTATCTTTGCAGTGCTTGCTACTGTTTAATTAAGAACCATGACTTATCCAAGGTTACATGGCCATTGATTCCAGAATAATTTGGCTTCTAGAATCCTACCACTTTCCCCTTCAATAATTTTTCATGTTCTGGGAGGGAATTATTTAGAACAAAAAACAGTTTGAAGTAATCTGGAAGAAAAAATGGAAATGGAATGCTGTTTCTAAGTGAGTCAAAAGATAGTTTTAGTATTACCTATTCAAATCTCTGGTCCAGAAAAAGAAGCTCTCCCTCCATTGTTCCCAAACTCAGTAAATGATACCATCACTCCTCCAGTTATTCAAGCCAAAAACATAGGAATCATCCTTGATTCCTCTCTTTCTTTCACATCTCACATCCAGTCATTTGCTACCACTACAGCTGTTACTACGACCACCAATATCATAAATTAGCCACATTTCCTGAGAGCTTACTACGTGCCAGACATCCTGCTACGTGCTTTACATATAAGTCTTATTTAATTTTCACAACACCCTGTGAAATAAATATCTTGTTTTAAAGGTGAGGAAAACTGAAGCTCAGAAAGATCTCTTAAGTTGTCCAAGGTCACACAGCCATCTGTCCTCACAGTATGGTGACTGGTTTCCCTCAGAGCAAGTAATTCAAGAGAACAAGGCTATAGCTGCAGATCATTTTTTTTTCCTGATCTAGCCTCTGAAGTCAACAGTCACTTCTGCAATATTCTGTCCACACAGAGCCAGCCCTGAGTCAGTGTGGGAGGGATAAGTATCAGGAGGTAAGCTGGGAGCCCATCTGATGGTTGATGTCAGTCAACCATTGAACCAAGGAAAGAGTCAGAAGTAGTGCTTAAAAACCATCCTCGGACCACTGAACATTTACCGGAAAAGAATGCCCAGACAGGTGTTAAGTTTTGCCAGTTCTTATACTATTTTGGTTTTTAGTGCTCTCTATTCTTGTTAATGAAATTCATTCAACAAATATTTATTAGAGTTTATACTATGTTTCCAGTGTCATGTGGAGATCAAAGAAGTAGTGTGTATGGTAGCCACAAGCTAATGTAGGATCTCTGGAAGTTCTCAAGAAAGAGTCTACACGCAAGTCAAAAATTTAGATTATTGGGTGGTGCCTGTAGCTCAAAGGAGTAAGGCACCGGCCGCATATGCCTGAGGTGGTGGGTTCAAACCCAGCCCTGGCCAAAAACTGCAAAAACTGCAAAAAAAAAAAAATTAGATTATTATGTGTGGTCCCGACTTCAGCTACTCTGTGAATTAGAAAAGGGAGGAAACAGTGAATCAAAGCGGTTCTGAAAGGCCTTATTAAAGAAACAGAAAGGAAAGAGAACACAACCTGGTAAATATCAATTCTGGGCCACATATTCAACAGAGCATTTTACATAAGAACCCTAGAGATGGGTAGTGGGAGTTCCACTTCACATGTGACTCCCATTTCACATTGAGGCACAAGAGGTTAAATAGCTTGCCTAAGGCAATACAACTAGCAAATAGGCTTTAAAGAGGCGTCCTCAAACTATGGACCCCGGGCCACATGCGGCCTGCTTGGGATAGGACATTTAACCGCCC
This sequence comes from Galagoides demidoff, assembly GCA_963574575.1. Taxonomy (NCBI): domain Eukaryota; kingdom Metazoa; phylum Chordata; class Mammalia; order Primates; family Galagidae; genus Galagoides; species Galagoides demidoff. The sequence continues at coordinate 28,339 of CAUYQV010040284.1, forward strand.
TGCCAGGTGTTTTTGCCCCAGCTGCCTGTCCTGCTTAGCAGCCAGCTTGTCCAGGGGCCCTCAGTCCAGCCATCCAGTGGTCTGAGGGACAGTGAATTGGCCCCCTGTTTAAAAAGTTTGAGGACCCTTGCTTTAAAGCAACCTCAATTCTCTGCCTTAGATAGCAGAAATTTTTTTTTTTTTTTGAGACAGAGCCTCAAGCTGTTCCCCTGGGTAGAGTGCCGTGGCATCACAGTTCACAGCAGCCTCCAACTCCTGGGCTCAAACGAGTCTCTTGTCTCTACCTCCCAAGTAGCTGTGACCACAGGCACCTGCCGCAATGCCTGGCTATTTTTTTTTTTTTTTGGTTGCAGCCATCATTGTTGTTTGGCAGGCCCGGGCTGGATTTGAACCCGTCACCTTAGGTGTATGTGGCTGGCGCCTTAGCCACTTGAGCCACAGGCGCCGAGCCATAGATAGCAGAAATTAATGGTTGTCCTTGTAGGTCAGTAAGGGTACTTATAACTTCATTCCGATAGAATTTCCTGTTCAAAACTCTGAGGTAGCAGAAATTCACTACAGAAGAAATCAAGGCCAATTTTCTTTTTTCTATCTTCAAAAACTCTGGACTTTGTTAAGCTAACTTTGATTCCAACAATTATCAGTATAAATTCTTTGTGATTTCAGTGATTTAGAAATCCTCAGTTGAAATATAATAAAAATTTTATTTCCATTTTCTAAGAAATCAAGAAATACTGCAACTGGTAGAAAGATTAAATGTCAGGGAATATATTAATAAAAATATTACTTGTCAGGGAGAAGTTCCAAGAATAACAAAGTATGTTGCAAGTTCTCTGTTAAAGCGGCCCCTTTGAACCATTCTCATTCATTTTTATTATTATTATTTTTTTGTAGAGACAGGGTCTCACTTTGTCGCCCTTGGTAGAGTGCCATGGCATCACACTGCTTACAGCAACCTCCAACTCCTGGGCTTAGGGAATTCTCTCGCCTCAGCCTCCCGAATAGCTGGGACTACAGGCTCCCGCCACAACACCAGGCTATTTTTCCGTTGCAGTTTGGCTGGGGCCAGGTTTGAACCTGCCACCCTCGGTATATGGGGCCAGCGCCCTACCCACTGAGCCACAGGCACTGCCAGGACCGTTCTCATTCATATCACCAGTTGTTTTCTTTGATTTTCATTTATCTTTCCCATCCTTCTCTTCAAGAAGTCCTTCTGTGGTCTGATTCCCAATGTTTTTACCTAACAGCTCTAATTACTTCCTGCATCATTTGCCAAATACTGATCTCCTGAATGTTCTACTCTGACCCTTCCTATCTACCTCCTTCAGGTGTTGGTGTCCTACAACTCAAGTCCTGTGTTGTGCTAATTGTCCTGGGCTTTTGAGATAGATTTCTGTCGATTTTTTTTAGTCTGGCCACAGAATTCATTTGGAGTGGTTCAGTGAGAGGTTCAAAGAGCAGGCATGTGATCATTGCCTAGGCAGTCATGGTTGGCTGTATATAGCAGGGCTACATGAGAGCTGTCCCGACACACATGGATTATTGTGGGTAGAATGAGGGTACCTTAGCAGTTTCCCTCAGAGCCTGAACCCAGAGGACACAGGACAGCGTACTCATCCCTGAACCTTTGCACTTCATTCAGGCTATCCGAGCTAGTGTCTAAACTGGCTGCAATTGACCTTTTAAGCCCTCTTTCTAACTCATCAGGAGCTCAGGGCATTGGTATCCAGGAAGAGAAGACATGCTCAGATTAGCCCACATTCAAAAGATAAATTATTTCTCCAAAAGAAGATAAGTAAGCCTTATCCCATTTAGTGTACACCCAAGCCAGTGGTTACCTTTAGCAGGAGGCGTGGCCCTGTTATTCAAAGCTGTGGTTTATTCAAGGCTCACTGAGCCCCCTACTCTCTTTAGGATGTGGTGACTGGCCACAGCCCTGTTGCAGTTATAGGGCTCTTAAGCCCTCAGCACCTGCTACCAGCAGCTCTAATTAGGGGCATCTCACCTTAAATAGGGTGTGAAGAAAACCTCTACTTGCTCTTTAAAGAGGTGGTTTCTCAGCAAGCAATGTATTTCTCTCATCTTTCTGCTGTATTAAAAAACAGCAGAAGAGGGAGGTGCCTGTGGCTCAAAGGAGTAGGGCGCTGGCTCCATATGCTGGAGGTGGTGGGTTCAAACCCAGCACCTGCCAAAAAAAAAAAAAAAAAACAGCATAAGATACAGTCCAAAGTTTGGAAATTTATAATAGCACAGAAAAGTTATTAGCCTTGTAAGAAAGGTTTAATGACAAAACATAACTGGACCTTGTGAATGGAAACCCCCACACACAAACTCTGTGGACCAGCTTCCCAGGAGATGATCCATCTCTAAATTCCACTGGTAACTTTTACCTTGTGTAACTGATTGCAGCATAGCTGCAGCTTCAAACTTGTTGAGTGACCATGTGGCCACCCAGAAATCAAAAGTTCCTCGTTTTCTACCATTTCATCCTTTCTCTTCCCAAGCCACATATTTCCATGAGTCAGAGGCAGGTATTCTAGCAAACCTCACTTCCCTGACACCAATTGAGAATAGAAAAAACTCTCATACAAAGTGCTTTTTTTCTATTCTCTCACTAAAACAACAGTCAACACAGAGGACTTCTTTGACCAAATGTGTGGGGTTTCTCCCCCACCAACAAGTTATCAGTTCAGCAGCGGACCCCAGCTGGGTGTCCTATAGTTCAGTTCCCAATAGTTCAAGACCTAATTCTGCCTAGGTCTTGGCCTGTGACCAGCCCCATCCAGAAGCAACCTTTGGCTTCACCCATCAGTCATACAATTAACATACAAAGATGTTACTTGGAAGTTTGTGAAAACTTTAGGAGTTGTAAGCTGTGCGAGGTGACTCATGCCTGTAATCCCAGCACTTGGGAGGCCAAGGCAGGTGGATAGCCTGAGCTCACAGGTTCGAAGCCAGCCTGAACCAGAGCGAGACCCCATTTCCAAAAATTAGCCAGGTGTTGTGGCAGGCGCCTTATAGTCCCAGCTACTTGGGAAGCTGAGGCAAGAGGATCATTTGAACCAAAGAGTTTGGAGTTGCTGTGATCTATGATGCCATGGCACTCTACTAAGGGTGACCAAGTGAGACTCTGTCTCAAAAAAAAAAAAAATAGGAGTTGTATACCAGGAAATAGGGTCAAAGAGCAAAATATGTATACCCTTAGTCTTTGAACACAAATGTCTTACATCAAAAGGATGTACAACTCAAAAGATACTGCCACATTAGAATCCCATCTAGTCAATAATTAGTACAATCCATCATATTGTATGAATATCTCCCAGGGTGAGGTCACTCAGGTTGGCAGGCTTCCATTCAGCCTTGTCAGGTTCCAAAAGCAGGAATCATTGTGGCAAACATAGAACCTCTGATATAACTGAGCTAAGAGACAATGCCATCTCTTCCTCTGAGCCTTTCTTTCTTTTTTCTTTTTTTGAGACAGTCTCAAACTGTTGCCCCCTGTAGAATGCCATGGCGTCACAGCAACCTCAGACTCTTGGGCTCAAGCAATTCTCTTGCCTCACCCTCCCAAGTAGCTGGGACTACAGGTGCCCACCACAACGCCCAGCTATTTTTTGGTTGCAATTGTCATTGTTGTTTAGCAGGCCTGGGCCAGGCTCGAACCTGCCAGCTTCTGTGTATGTGGTCAGCACCCTACCCACTGAGCTACGGGCGCCAAGACTCCTCTGAGCTTTTCAAGGTGTTATCGTAATATTGGATTTCCCTCGGTTCATAACCCATTTATTCCTTTCTTTCCCTCAGCTACCATTTCTCCTTTGCTCTATAAACACCTAACTCTTCCACATTTGGACATTAAAATTGCCATCATGATGGTCTGGATCACAAGAAGCAATACTAGTCTAGCAAGTGGCTCCTCCATTTCTTGATAGCCATGTAAAGATTTCCACCCTGCTGGAATGAGTCCCATAACTCTCCCCTTCCTTTGTCCCATTAGTTTCACTCCATCAACCTTTTCTTCATTCATCTTATTTCTTAATAACCATTTAAAAATTTCCACCTTCCTGGGAGGAGTCCTTTGACTCTTCCCCTCTGCCCTTCTCCATTGTCTTGCTAATTATCTAAAGTTTTTATTAGCAGCTGTCTGGCTGAGAGGAAGCTGAGATAGCAAATTTGATAAGGCTTCTCTGGCTATAGCTCAGTTTTGCATAGTAAGGTTACATGGGTACCCATGCAGAAGGGGCCCCTTA
>CAUYQV010040288.1:0-10143 GCA_963574575.1 Galagoides demidoff
TAGCCTAAGAATGTGGGGAGGGGGGAGGGAGAAGGGAGAGGGGAATGGGTGGAGGGAGGGGGATTGGAGGGACCATTTTTGAGGTATTTCTTACAGGGGTACAAGTGAAACTCTCTAAGAGTAGAATCAGAATGTTTTAAAACTATAACTGAGAAAATAACATGAAGGCCGTGTTGATCAGTTTGATGGAAGTGTTTCGGATTGCATGCGAAAACCCCACACTGTACCCCAGAAGTGCATTAATGTACATAGTTACCATTCAATAAAATTAAAAAAAAAAAATCACATGTTTTTCACTAATTAGCCAATGGATGGTGAATAACTTAACTAACCTATCTTACAGTCAATTTGCTTATTTGGAAGCAAATATAAATGAACAACAGTACCTACCACATTGGGTTGTTACAAAAATTAAGACACCCCACAGGTATAACACTCAGCATGTGCTAAAGGTTAGATATTACTGTTATTAAAAGAATGATGGGTTATCTTTAAGTAAATACTTTATCATCTGGCATAGCTGCCTAGGTAATATAAGGCACTGGAATGCACTGACTATCACATTTCTATTATTCCCCTAAAAAGAAGTTGTAACAACATGTCAATATGTCTACAATTCTCAAATATCCAGACTATAAAATTGTAAGTGCAGATTAAAATGACATATTTGCAATATTATATTGACATATTTGCAATATTATATATCAATAACATCTAGAATTATGAGGATGATACAGTGTTTTCTGTTAGTTACATTTTATTCTGTTCAGACCACAGTTTATATATATATGTGGAGTTAATGTAATATTTCAGCATAGGTAAAGCGCTCAGTTCATAAATAAAGATCTTTGTTAAGTTAATGTAATATTTCAACATAGGTAAAGCGCTCAGTCATAAATAAAGATCTTTGTTAAAAGAAGCATTGATTATAACTAATACTAGAGATGAACATGTCTAATGAGTCTCCCACTGCCTGGAAAATTAAACTGAATCTCACCTTCACTGTTAGGATCAGGAATGAAGCACAATATGCATAAAAAAAAAAAACCTCTCTGAGTTGGTTCTAATTAAAGAAACCTGCTTGATATTATTTTATCAAACATCTCCCAAACACATTTGCCTAAAGAGTCCTCCTTTTTCACTAACACCTATTAACAAAGGTGAACCCAGAACCAATACTCTGAAGAACAGCAGGTGGGGAACGCAGAGTCCACCCACACTCTTCCCTTGCTCACTGTTTCCCTTCAGATACCACTCCCAGCTAGGCTCTTAAATAATCTCTTAACTAGTTTGCTCTCATCTAAACCATTCTCAACAATGCCACCAAAGTGATGTTTAAGAATCTAAGTCCCTTCCAGCATTCTTACAAGATACCGCCCATCATCTATGTTGGGAGCCAGCAAGCTCCAGCTCATGGGTCGACTCCAGCCCCCTGGCTGTTTGTAAAGGCAGTCTTATTAGAACACAGCCAGGCTCACTGACTTACACATTGTCGATGGCTGCTTTCCTGCTACGCTAGGATAGCAGAGTTGATCGTATGGCCTGCAGAGCCTAAAATATCTCCTATCATCTGACTCTTCTTTTTTTTTTTTTTTGAGACAGAGCCTCAAGCTGTCCCCCTGGGTAGAGTGCTATGGCATCACAGCTCACAGCAACCTCCAACTCCTGGGCTCAAGCAAGTCTCCTGCCTCAGCCTCCCAAGTAGCTGGGACCACAGGTGACTGCCACAATGCCCGGCTATTTTTTGGTTGCAGCCATCATTGTTGTTTGACGGGCCCAGGATGGATTCAAACCCGCCACCTTAGGTGTATGTGGCTGGCACCTTAGCCACTTGAGCCACAGGCACCGAGCCTCCTATCTGGCTCTTTACATTACAAATCTGCCAACCCCTGATACACAGGGTGACTTCCCTGACACACAAGGCCAATCCTGACCTATTCCCTGCAACTTTGCCATCTCGTATCTTATCACTCTCTTCATACTTCTTACCCTCCCAAAAAGACAATTTTAGTTTCTCACACATACCTATACTATTTTAAATGCTTTTATACCTTTGTATAGACTATTTCCTCTGCCAAAAACATCGCGATCCCCATGTCTGCCAGACAAACTCTCCTCATCTTCCAAATCTTAGATGAGCAGCCTTCCCACAGTCCTCACGCCCCTGTCTCTGTCCTATTTCTCCACCTCGCAAGCTTTACACCCTGAACCGTCATTTGCTTATATACCATTCTCCCTTACTAGAATGTGAGTCCGTGAGTGTTTCAATCCCTTGTACCTGGAAGATAGTAGGCACTTCGTAAATAGTTGCTAAATGGCTACTGAATAAAAAGCTATGAGCTGATTTCTGACCCTAAGAGGTTTCAAAGGAAAGCTCCCATAAAGCTGAAGGCAGCTGACTAAGGGGAAAGTGTTAACACAGTGTGAAGGTAACATCTCTGAAGTCCTTCTGGCCACTAGTCAGCCCCTCATGTTCTCCGCGATCTTCAGCAAAGACTCTGCGACCCTAAACCTCGTCAGTCTCCTCATCTACATGACAGGTAACGACAGCACCGACACCACAGGGTACTGTGAGAACTGATCGTATGTAACCACTTAGCATGGCGAGTGACACTGTGACCGCTCAGTAGGCGAAGTCTTTGTGATGGTGACCATGGTTGTGGTAGTCATAGATCAGCCTTTACAGAAAACACACAACCCTGAAGCCACGTGAGAGAAAAAGAACGCTCTCACCAGGGCTTATAAGAATAAACATTCAATATTCACCATGAATTACTGCTCTTTTCTTGAACAACTTTACTTTTCTCTCATGGTTGTTACTGAAAGGTTTTAACAGAAATGAAGAGGAGATAGCAATACTCATTGAGCATCGACTACGTAGCAGGCACTCACCGCAGCTTTCATTAACCTTAACTGTGTGTAACCGCCTTCCTTTCATTATCTCCGTGTGAAATGAAAACACTTCTTATGCCTCTTAAGCAAGTGACACAACCAAGCTCTAGAAATATATAGGCAAAACTACTCCCATCATTCCGAACCCCAGGGATAAGATACTCTTCCTCCACTTCAGAAAATCACCCACCTGATTTTCTTTACGACTGCCAAAGCTGGTTATCTACACCATGAAGTGGGAATACCCTAACACTCTAAATCCTAATGAAATCAAAGACCACTTTATGAGGGAAGAGACAGACCATAAATTATTAGAGCAGTTATTTCTTAAATAAAATAAAGACAAAATTATTAATTATTACTTTATGGTAAATAACATTGTGGTAAATTAAATGTTAAGTCATGGTGCTGAAGTCCCTCAAGTGCACAATCCACTGACCTTGCGTTCGATGGGATCGAATGATACTCATGGAGCTGATCCAGTCCGGGGATATCTTTGATACTAAGGAGTAGAGCACTTCAAGGCTGGTAGCATCTACAACGAGGATTTCAGGGTAATGTCCATGGCATAGAAGCCTTCCTTCTCTCTGACTTCCAACAGAGAATTGATAGAACTAAATTCATGGCAAAAGGAAAGAGATTTTTAAATGTTCGTCCTTACTTTAAATACTTGACTAATCTGCATTCATCAAGTTATGATGGTATTCGCCGAAATGTGTAAGTTCAGGTTTTCACGATACGGGGCATAGTATTGTAAGGATATTCACACATACATATCAAGTTATATTACTATCTTTGAATACTTAACAAAAATCATTCTTCTCATGACATTTTATGCTTATTTTTGAGCTTTTTTTGGAGCAGAATTCATGATAATTCTTTTTATCCTCCTCCAGCATCTAAAACAAGAATGCTGAATAAGTTATTAAAACAGCTTAATAAAATCAACTTCATGAATCAAATCAAAAGAGAAGCTCAGGTAGATCACAAAAATAATACACACTTTAAATGAATGAAGATAGGTGAATACAGGCTTATTTTTACTAGTTATGACCAAATAAAATTTAGAAATAAGAAGTGATTGACATTCAAACAATTATAAACAGGGCCTCAGCTTCCTTATATGTAAAATGATATAATCCTATTTAATTTGTAAGAGTTTGGAGAGGATTAAATGAAACAATGTAAGAAATGCTATACCGTATTTGCTCAATAAATGTGAGTTCCCTTCTCTTTCATTTCCCATTGAGAACATAACTGATTATAAACTTTATGGTCACTCTGTATAATTTAGTTTTCCCAATACTCATTATAGCAAATAACAAGTAAATTGGGCTTGGCACCTGTGGCTCAAGTGGCTAAGGTGCCACCCACATACAGCTGAGCTAGCGGGTTCAAATCCAGCCCAAGCCCACCAAACAACAATGATGGCTGCAACCAAAAAATAGCTGGGTATTGCGGCAGGCACCTGTGGTCCCAGCTACTTGGGAGATGGAGGCAAGAGAATCACTTGAACCCAGGAGTTGGTGGTTGCTGTGAGGTGTTATGCCATCGCACTCTATAGGGCGATAGCTTGTGGCTCTGGCGCAAAAAAAAAAAAAAAAACAAGTAATTGAAGCATAGAGAATGTGACAACTATGAAAAAGTAAGAAAGAATGCCAAGAATATAAGTAAAAACTACAAGTTATTCTACATATTAAGCCAGGTACATGAAATGGCCATTTCTTCCAAAGAGTTAGAAAGTCTTAAAAAATGTACCCAAGTGCTCAGCACCTATAGCTCAGCGTCTAGGGCCCCAAACATATACACCAGGGCTGGCAGGTTCGAACTCAGCCAAGGCCTGCCAAACAACAATGGCAACTACAACAAAAAAATAGCTGGGCGCTGTGGTGGGCACCTGAAGTCCCAGCCTCTTGGGAGGCTGAGGCAAGAAAATCTCTTGAGCCCAAGAGTTTGAGGTTCCTATGAGCTGTGATGCCACGGCACTCTACCAAGGGCGACATAGTGAGACCCCGTCTGGAAAAAAAAAAAAAAAATGTTTCCAAGGACCAAATGCATAAGCACCAAAAAGATATGGTCCAAAAAGCAGATCAACGTGTGTACGTCACATATAGAATCACAAAGGCTTTTGCAAGAAAAAAATGTGATTATTCAGGATCAAGCATTTCCCAAGGAGTAAGGCAGCTCTCACTCAGGTATCCAGGGGAAGATGAAACAGCAGTAGCAACAATGGGTGCGCCCTACATCAGGGGCACCAATTTTTTTTCTCTGCTCCACATTGGAACAATAAGTGTTGTCTTGGGCCACACATTAAACACACAAATACTAATGAAAGCTGATTAGCAAAAAAAAAAAAAAAAAAAAAAAAGGTCCCTGCATACTTTTCATGATAACCCACAGACAAGCAACATAGTCCTCACCAAATCAGCCCGCAGGTGGGACCCCCGCCCTGCGTCTCTACCCTCCAGTCTCCTCCTCCTTCTTACCTTCCAACTGTGCCATCTTAAGAGGAAGACTGTCACCACTCCAGTTCAACTCTTCCTGTCCTATTACCGCTCCCCACCATTTTCCATATGAAAATATTGGGTCAGTGCTTTAAAAACATTTTTAATTGTACAGTAGCAATAATTTGTGCTTCTTCACAGAAGTAGATACTAACCTGTATGCCAGTATGTGTGCAGGCTAATTTTGTAAATTCAATACATCTGCCATCATTAACATCCCAAAGGCACATCTCTCTATAAAACAAAATAATGGCCAATTTTGAAACTGATTTTTTTGAAGGCACTGTTCAACTTTGTCACAATGACACAAAACTAACCTTCCGTTAAAACGTTTAAGAGTGGTGTCCGTGCACATAGTCATTATTGCTGGTCATCAGACTTTCCAGTGCTTTCATCCACCCTCAAACCCTGATCCAACCTCCCCTCCTCCCACCCTTACCCACGTCCTTTCCAGGCCCACAGTAGGACTGCCCTTCCTGGCTCCCTTTAGGGTGGTGTGGTCTTATAAGCAGTTCTGAGCAGAGGCAAGGCCCTCCACCACTCTCTCCCCTGCCTCTATTCCAGAGAGTGGCTGCTTCAGACAGTGGGTGCTCCCCTCCCCCTGAGCTCCAAGGATAACAATGAAGCAGAGTGAAGTCCCCGAGTGACACCTGAGAAGCCAGTGACGAATATTAAGAAACAAACTTTTAATTTAGACCTCTGAGATTTGTCAAAGTAGCTAGAAAAATCAGCACTGAAAAAAGCAAATAAAAGTTAAAGTCAATTGAATTCCAAACTTCTGCAGATTAAATACAACATTCTAGTTTGGGTTCTATATTTATTGCAATTTTATTGAATTTGTACCAAAAATCATATGTAACAAACTAGATAGAACATTAAAAATCAGAAATGTCAATAAGCCTTGTCTTTTGAAGAAACAGGATTTACTTGAAAGAAGAAAACATTAATAAAATGTAATGATCCTGACATTATTTGAATTTTCTTTAAGATACCATTTTCCTATATTTCATAACATATAAAATGTAGAGGATGCCAAGAGACAAATGAACTCTAAGCAAGATGATTTATAGCTGAGGGGTGGACTCTCAGGCGACTTGTCTACAGGTGCTCCTTATGGAGAAGCAGCCCGTGCCCTCAGCACGTAGTGATTGTTAATTACTCCCCTCACCTGTATCATTCCGTTTCAATAAAAGGCTGGTGGGGAGGTTGCTCAGGGCTACCCGGAAAATAAGGGCTAGCCCGCCTCCTACAAGCTTGTACTTCTAATCCGCCTCTCGCCTGGTTCCTTCCTGCACTAACCAAGACCAGGGCCGTAGGAACCCAACAGGTCGTGACAATAAAACAATTTTTTAAGGAACATTCTATTTAGAATATGCATTCTAACTTAAGGAATTATCCTTTAATTGACTAAAAAGTACTACATTTTTACCTGATGCTCCCTTTTCTTTTCTTTTTTTTTTTTTTTTTTTTTTTGGCAGTTTTTGGCCGGGGCTGTGTTTGAACCTGCCACCTCTGGCATATGGGGCTGGCACCCTCCTCCCTTGAGCCACAGGCACCGCCCCTACCTTTTCTTGTTCTAAAGAATTACACAAAATTCTCTTTGAGGGGGAGAACCGCTTCTAACATAATTCTCTTGAAGTGCCCCAATTCTCTTCAATAGCATATTATATAAATATACAATTTTCTGAGCACCAAAATGTTTTAAAAATTCCTCACATTCTCCCCCTACAACTACTGTTCAATGACCTACCTCTCCAAAGCAAGCAACATTTCCAGACTTAGGAACACAACCAGATATGTTAGTGTACTACACGCAACAATATAACTGTATGGACTTCTGCCTGGCTTCATCTTCCGAATTGATACTAGCCTAGCATCATTCAGGTTTTTAAAGAAATCTCAAGGTCGTCTGCCAACTCAAGAAAAATACCAGGGGGAATAATGATCATGCTTTAACTTTTACAGTATTCTGAGTGCCTCAAAAGGAAGGCAAAAAATGACATAAAGCACATAAATTACGATGAAAATATTATAAAACCATTAACAGGTAAAATTTACATCCTTAACACTAGATTTCAAATATCTTCCTTTAGGTTTAGACAACAAAAAGCATTTATTTAGAAGATACTCTAAAAGAAATGCATATATACAAATATATACACCCCTACTTACAATACACTGATACTAGTTATAAAGGCATAGTGGAAAAAAGTACATAAGAAAACTTACCCACTCTCAGATGCACTCACAATATACTGTTTGTCACTAGAAGCACAAGCTTTAGATAAACAAGTGATTGACGCTGTGTGACCAAATAACAGTGCGCGAGGATTAACCTGGAAATGCAAAAATAGGTTGGTGCAAGAACCAAACTGAAAGCTGACCTTTTAGTCAGATATCTTGTTAAACAGTCAGTATAAATCTGCAGAAACAAACTTGAAAAGAATTGCTCAGAACACTCAAAACTAAGAACAAAAACTAGGAGCAGCAAAACAGGGAACTCTAATCCATTTAAGGCTCACAATCACCCTACCAGGTAGTTCTAAGGCTGAAATGGAAGCAAGATTTGACATTACCCCGTAACACACAGAGACGAGGTCAGGATTCAAACCAAGGCAAACTTAAGCACTAAACTCTAGTATACTGGGAAACCAGTTATGAATTTGATTTAGTTTATAAAACACAGTAATAGGCTCGGCACCTGTGGCTCAAGCGGCTAAGGCGCCAGCCACCTACACCTAAGGTGGCAGGTTCGAATCCTCAGCCCGGGCCCGCCAAACAACAATGACAACTGCAACCAAAAAATGGCCGGGTGTTGTGGCGGGCGCCTGTGGTCCCAGCTACTTGGGAGGCTAAGGCAGGAGACTCCCTTGAGCCCAGGAGTTGGAGGTTGCTATGAGCTGTGATGCCATGGCACTCTACCCAGGGGGATAGCTTGAGGCTCCATCTCAAAAAAAAAAAACAAAAAAACACAGTAATAGGGCCTCACTTCTTTTTAAATCATAATTTCATTGGTCAGAGAGCAATTTTAGAGTCTCTGGATTCACATTTCCAAACTCAGAAAACAGAATATGGTACGTTTCCACAAGGCTATCAATATTTAACTGTCAGGAACTAATAACCTTCACAGATCCCTGACTTAGTGACAGGGCCAAACAGAAAGGATGGCTTAAAATACTATTCTAAAACAACATGGCACCAAACAGCCCCTAAACTTACCTACTTCGTACCATATAACACGCTGTTATTGCAGGTTCCTTGAATATATATATTTTAAATAAGTGTTTAATATATGCAAAAACTATTTATAACATATATAAGATATAAGGAATAAACTGAATAGCCACATACCCAACACACAGTTTAGAAACAGAAAATGACCACTATCTTCAAATCCCCTCTGTACCCTTTATGGTGTCCATCTCACAAACAACTTATCCTAATAGATTAGGAAAGAAAGCTAACTTGTTCAAAATTAAATATTCCCTGGGAAGAGTACTGAGACTGTTCTGTGACTCTGTTATGAGATAACCCAAAAAAATTTCCAAACAAGTTTTTCTTGTCCATCTTTTGCAAACTCGATCATCGTTTATGGTTGGAATAGACCTAGAAAGTTTTCCTACACATCCAAAATTTTCTCCTACATCCAATCCAGTATTCTTCCACTGGAAAAAATAGTCTTGGCCAATTCTTTAATTTCCCCCAGAAAAACAAAATTTACCAATAGTTTGTTTTATTTCCAATGTACATAACTCTGCTGGAAAATTCCATTTTTGATCATAATAGGATAAATATCAACAATGAATAATTATAAAACAAAGTATATGGTTCTGCCAACCATTGTTAGATGAAGGAAAAAGTTACATAAACGTAACTATACTCTGCCTCTGACTATATTTTTATAAGTACAAAGTCAACCAAAACCAGGAAAGTTTAACCTAATATTTTTGTAAATATAAAAATTTCATAAATATGAAAAGACAGCTTTTTGGTGTTTTGACTTTGTGTTTTGTGAACAAAAAAAATCATTAGACAGTAGTTTTCTGTGGCATTACAAAGAAATGATTCTTAAAAATTGTTCTGAATGACCACTAAATGGCCAAAGAATGATAATCATGATAAAGAGATAAAAATCAAATACACACCTGTGCCTCCTGTCAGTGCGAGATCACACCTCTAAAATGTTACATCAATAAACTCCCAGAGAAAAATGAATGTTAATTTAATCAGCGGGGGGGGGGGAATGTGAGATATATTAGACCTGTTATTTTTACTCTGCCATAGCCCATAAATATTTAAGTCATTGTTAATAACATAATAATCAATACAGAGATATAGTATAAAATAATTTCTTTGACCAACTCATAAAGATCATCCATCCATTCTCAAAGACCACACAGTTCAAAGGCAAGAGTTATGAGTTAACCAAGCAATCACTGGGCAAAGCAAGAATTTTAAAAGCTGCGTGTGTCATTTCTTTCTTTCTTTCTTTTTTTTTTTTTTTTTGAGACGGAGCCTCAAGCTATCCTTCTGGGTAGAATGCCATGGCATCACAGCTCATAGCAACCTCCAACTCCTGGGCTCAAGCGAGTCTCCTGCCTCCACCTCCCAAGTAGCTGGGACCACTGGCGCCCGCTACAACGCCCGGTCAGTTGTTTTTTTTTTTGTTGCAGCCATCATTGTTGTTTGGCGGGCCCGGGCTGGGGATTCGAATCCGCCACCTTAGGTGTACGTGGCTGGCGCCTTA
>CAUYQV010040289.1:0-20129 GCA_963574575.1 Galagoides demidoff
GGTGCCTGTGGTCCCAGCTACTTGGGAGGTGGAGGCAGGAGACTCGCTTGAGCCCAGGAGTTGGAGGTTGCTATGAGCTGTGATGCCATGGCACTCTACCCAGGGGGACAGCTTGAGGCTCCGTCTCAAAAAAAAAAAAAGAAAGTTCCTTCCCAGGAGCTGGTAACCAAGTAGGTTCTGAAATAACTGTGGGAAACTTCTGAGCACTTCATATTAAATGGAAACACTGCACACACATGAACACACTTGTGGGCACACGTGCTGCACACACATGCACATATGCACACACGTACCCTCTCACTGAATGTGCATCTGTGTGGGATACACAGGTTGGTGCCGTAGCAAGAGGGGAACAATCATCTGCCCTCCATATACATGGTCACTTGGTCAACTAATATTACTTGAATACCTACTGTGTACATGGCACTTTGGCAGACATAGATGGTACAAAGGGGAGTCACCATGATTCCAGCCTCCAAGGTGGACAAGATTTACAGGCACAAAAACTTACCTGTTTGGGCTTCTCATCATCCCTCAAAGGCCCTAGTTCTGTAGAATGATTTTTATTTATTTATTTATATTTAAAAGACAGAGTCTCACTTTGTTGCCCTCAGTAGAGGGCCATGGCGTCACAGCTCATAGCAACCCCCAGCTCTTGGGCTTAGGTGATTCTCTTGCCTCAGCCTCCCGAGAAGCTGGGACTACAGGTGCCTGCCATAACACACCTAGCTATTTTTTTTGTTGCAGTTTGGCCGGGGCTGGGTTTGAACCCACCACCCTCGGCATATGGGGTCAGCGCCCTACCCACTGAGCCACACACACCGCCCAGTAGAATGATTTTTAACTTTCAAAGCACATCCATATATTTTCACTCTCAGTGAGAGGAAGAGACCAGCATGGCAAGTGTGGGAGAAAATGTGAAGAATGCCCTCAGCATCACCACCATTGATGAGTCTTGCCTGAATCAATTCCTGGGGTGGCTGCCACATGGTTTCTAATTCCATCATGCCTTCTGTGTTTATTTAGTTGGCATCCTACTGCAAGGAAGAGCTCTCCCTTCTCCCCCATTTATTGATCTAGTTGTTTATTTTTATTTGTATAAACTCACATTCTTATTTTATTCCATGTGTAATAATCCATTGTCATCATTGTTGATTTTAATGTTGAAATTTCAAGCTCTGAACTTAAAACAAGGTGATTCCAGATAGTTGGTTTGCCCCAGGTACCTGACAAAAAACTTTATCCTGGATCGAAATTTTTTCTTTTTTGAGACAGAGTCTCACGTTGTAGCCATGGATAGAATGCCATGGCATCATAACTCCCAGCAACCTTGAACTCATGGGCTCAAGCAATCCTCTTGCCTCAGCCTCCCAAGTAGCTGGGACTACAGGCACCTGCCACACTGCCTGGCTATTTTTAGAGACAGGTTCTTGCTCTTGCTCACGCTGGTCTCCAACTCCTGAGCTCAGGCAATCCACCTGCCTCGGCTTCCCAGAGTGTGGGAATTAAAGGCATGAGACATGGTACCCAGCCTAAAATTATTTTTATCAATTTTTTATAATGATTTTCAGCATATAATCAAAGATAACTAGATTCATGGATGGGGAGACAAAAGACCATGAATGATAATAAGCAGAATTTGGGCCTCAGGGATTCCAGACATGGAGAATATCAGATGCTGACTATAAGATAATTACGCATGCTATGTTCAAGGAGATAAAAATCTTCAGATTTTATGCCTGAAAATTCTTCTTCTTCTTCTTTTTTTTTTTTGTAGAGACAGATTCTCATTTTATTATCGCCCTCGGTAGAGTACCATGGCGTCACACTGCTCACAGCAACCTCCAACTCCTGGGCTTAGGCAATTCTCTTGCCTCAGCCTCCTGAGTAGCTGGGACCACAGGCAACCCCCACAATGCCTGGTTATTTTTTTGTTGTTGTTGCAGTCTGGCTGGGGCCAGGTTTGAACCAGCCACCCTCGGCATATGGGGCTGGCGCCCTACCCACCTACCCACCTAGCCACAGGAGCCGCCCTTATGCCTGAAAATTCTGTAAGGAAATTGGAAAACATGTAAATTAACATTATCAGTGCCCTGACAGCAATAGCGTAGTCTAAGAGGTTAGAAGTGAGGTTAGCAAACAGATGTTTTTAGCAGTATGAGAAGAATGTAGGGAAACTACAAGGGATACCCGGGAGCTAGTACCCTGGAATAAGTAACAGTGGAATGCTATTACTGTGCATAGACCTGAAAGGGCAAGGAGAAGAATGGTTACCAGAACTCAAAAGGGTGGACATGAGTGGAGAGGACCAACTGATGGGAATTATGTTGTTCACTGAAGGACACAATCAACCTAGATGACCACTCAGAGTGGAAGCTGGGGAATAAATACATAACAAAATTTCAATCTTCTGGCTTAGAGACCAGCCTGAGCCAGAGCAAGACCCCATATATAAAAAATAGCCAGGCATAGGCGGTGCCTGTGGCTCAGTGATTACGGCACCAGCCACATGCACCGAGGCTAGCAGGTTCGAACCTGGCCCTGGGCCAGCTAAACAATGACAAATGCATCAAAAAAATAGCCAGGCATTGTGGCAGGCGTCCTAGCTACTTGGGAGGCTGAGGCAAGAGAATCACGTAAGGCCAAGAGTTTGAGGTTGCTGTGAGGTGTGACATGACTTCACTCTGCCGAGGGTTACATAATGAGACTCTGTCTCAAAAAAAAAGTTTTTTATTCTTCTCCTTCTTTCCAATTTATTGCTTATTGTCTCCTTCCCTGTAGGCTGAAACCAATCAGAAGCCAAGAGAATAGGGGCCATCAATGCAGGTCAACTTCCTAGGACACAGAAAAGGGTGAAGAAACAGAGTTGTTCTGGAGGAACAAACAGGAAGCGTCCAGTGATAGTGACATAGCATATGTGAAAAAGAATTGAATACACATTCCAAAACAGAAAAATATAATAATTAAAATTAATTCAATGGACAGGTTTAATAGCAGATTAGACACAAAGAGAGAATTAGTGAACTAGAAATTAGGTCAGAAGAAACTTTGCAAGATGAACAGACAGATTAGAAGCAAGATGAGAGAAGAGCAATAATAAGGCAGAGGTACTATCTGTAAATATGATAGTTGATAATTTTCCAGAACATTGAAAATCCACAGATTCAATAAGCTTAATGAACATCAAGTTACATCCGTGCTCATTATAGTGATCCTCAGAGACAGAGAGGAGTCATGGATGACAGCAAGGATAATGGGCAACTAGAAGTTGATGGAGTCACCCTCAGCTAAGATGGGGAGACTGAGAGTGGGGCAAATTTGGGAAGTTTGAGGAACGGCCTGCTTTGCTCCTGTTAACTTCTTTGGTTGAGGCTTCTGGTCCCTGGAACACTTTTGAGTAGTTTAACTGCCTCTAGATCCTCCTCCCAAGTCCTATAGATTTGGGCCCACTCCCCACCTCCTCTTAGAAATTGCCTCTTCCTTGGCCTCCCACACCAGCCCATCCGCACATTAATCACCAGAGTGATGCTTCTAACAATTTCAAACTGTTGGTGGTATGATGTGGCCAAGTTATGGGTGATGAACTTTCCCATTCCTTTGGTTTCTACAAGGGGGCTTTCCGCCTCAATATCCTGGGCTTCCCTCCACCCCCATCAGTGGAGATGGGTGAATTCTGGTGAGTTTGGGACTAGAGTCTGAGATCAATTGCCCAGCTCTTCCCTTCCTCCTTTTAGGAGCTCCATTTTACTCTGCCCTCCCCAAGGAGGCCTGTGTTTTTTCTTCCCTTTTTATGCCTCCTGGATGGGTCTGTCTGCCAAATTCTGAGGTTCATCATTAGGAAGACCTCCTCCAGACAGAAATCACATTTATTCAGAACGTGCGCAGAAATACTGTATATTGGGGTCCCTAAAATCACAAACTAAAATTATTTCAGTATGTCCTAATTTTAAATGATTCGGAACCCCTAATTGCCTACGGAAAAAGTTCAGATTTGTAACATGGCAAAGTCCTTCATAATCCAGCCCCCACCTCCCTACCTCTCTGGCTTGATGTTAGCCCAGGCTGCAGCCATGCCATCTTCTCCTCCACCTCTCATGTTTTCAGATCCTTACATAGTAAGTAGCCAGTTTCTCATAGACTACTTCATAAAAGGCTCACTCTATCTCTCTCTCTTCACTTCCACTGCAGAAACCATGTCATGAGCAGGGTTAAGGAGAGGTCCATGTGGGGAGGGCTGAAGCTTCCAGTCCTCCAGTCTTCATGAGAGTGAACTTCTACCTTTTGACTCCAGTTGCCTGCAGAGACCGCAGCCTTGGCTGAGCTACAGCTACCAGGCTAAGCCACAGTTGGCTTCCCCACCCTCAGACACTGGAGCATAATGAGTTGTGTGCCCTGGTTTCAACATGTCTCTCAAATTTCATGTGTTGGAAACTTACCCCAATTCATGTGTTGATAGTTTTTGGAGGTGATGCCTTTGGGAAATAATTAGGATTATATAAGGTCATCCAGGGAAGGCCCCTCTAGGTGGAACTGAAGGCTTTACAAGGAAAGGAAGAGAGACCTGAGCTGATGTGCTCGTACCTGTGATGCCCTCCACCGAGTTACAACACAGCAAGAAGGCCCTCACTGGATCCAGCCCCACAACCTTGCACTTCCCAGCATCCAGAATGGTAAGAAATAAATTCCTTTTCTTTATGAATTACTCAGTTCATGGTATCTGATATAGGAACAGGAAATGGAGTAAGACAATGTGCATTGTTATAAAGTTTTAAGTTTCAAGTAGTTGGTTAAGCAGCAGTGGATAACTCTGATGTACCCAGCCTACTTCTTTCCCCCTGACTAACTCCTACTTGTTCTTCAGGTCTCAGCTTAAACTCTCACTCCTCCCAGAAGCCTCTCCTGACTCCCGGTCCAAGACATCTGATGATATAGCCTCCTAGTATCCTCTCCGTCTTCTCTGGAAACACTGTGCAGACTTTTCCTTAGGGAATTTCTCTTCTTCCCTCTGAGTCTGTGTGCCTAGGATGAAGCTGACTCCACCCTTAGCTGGAAGGGCTGGCGTTCAGCCCAGGCCTGCATGGTTTGCACACTCCAATGCCTAAAGCCACACTTATGGCTATGACTTGAGCCAGGTCCTTGAGAATCAGTCCAGGAGCCTTTGCAAGAGGTATGAAGGAAGAGGTGATCTTTATCTTCTGGAGTTGTGGAATGGGAAAACTTCAGCCTGGAGATACTGGCAGACCTTTTGCCTTTATAAGAGGAAGCCTGCCTCAAGATGAGGCCAGAAAGGAAAGGATGAGCCTAGGGTTGAGGAGAGACAAATTCCTGATGCAGTTGTTGAAATAATGGATTCAACTGTGCCTGAAAATGAAAATCTACCTCTGGACTTTTGGACTTTTCTTTTTTCTTATCTTTATTATTATTATTATTATTATTTTACCATAGACCTTTTCTCTTTTCTTCTCCTTCTCTCTCTCCCTCCCTCTCTCTGTTTCTCTCTCTTTTACCTTATACAGTGAGCATTAATTTGAGATGATTTCTGTTACCTTCAGCTAAAAGAATTCAGACCAATTCATCTCCATAGGTTGGATCAGGGACCCCCTCCTGGACTCCCAGCACGCCTGGTGCTGCCCTTACTATTGTACTTACCACACAAAACTGCACCAGAAATTGATGCCCTTGCCCCTGAGCTTTTGCACTAGCACAACACTTTTGCTTACCTCTTCCTTTAGTTTTTGAAATCACAGATACGTCATGTTCATTCCTGTATCCAGAGTGCCTGTCATAAGGAGGTGTTTAGTAAATAATGGTATAATGAATGAATAAAAAACAGATGAATGAATGAGTGTCTTCTATAAAGATTGCTCAGGAGACTTTAGTAGAGCAAAAAAGAGGAGTTTTTATTCAGAGACCTGCTATGAGACCTAAGTCACCCTCATGACCTCTCCAAGCTGACAAATGACTATTATTTTTTAATCTTTATCTAGACCACAGCTGAACAGCCACACCCATGGAACTTAAGTCAGTCTCCCATTACAGAAAAACAAATCTGACCCAGCCATTCATCTGTTTAAAACAACTTTCAGTGACATTTTTGGCATGAGTGGGTGGAAGGGAGTGAGCATTTGGATTTGGGGAACATTCTGCATCATAGAACATTCATTTGTTTATTGATTAATTCATTCAGCAAGCACGTAATTAGCACCTACTATGTACCAGGCACTATCTGTGTTACTTCATTCTCACAGCAAGCTTTTAGGACAATGTATTTGTTATCTGTTGGTGCATAGCCAATTACCCCAACTTTAGGGGGTTACAACAAACATTTGAAGCTCAGCAGGATGCCTGTAGTTAGGGTCTCAGGAGGTTACAGCCAAGCTGTCCGCCAGAGCTGCAGTCTTGTCGCGACTCAGCTGGAGCTGAAGGATCCATTTCCGAACTCATTTACATGGTTGTTATCAGACCTTAGGAGATTCACATGCAAGTTCATCCACAGGGGCTTCTCCACTGGGCTGCTTCAACACATGGGAGACAGCAAGAGTGTCTAAGACGGATATCACAATCTTTTTGTAACCTGATCTCAGAGGCAATATGCCCATCAGTTCTGCTATATTCTATTTATTAGAAGTGAGACAGGAAATCCAGCCTACACTTGAACGGAGGAAATGACACAAGGGTATGAATACCAGCAGGTGGATTAAATGGGGCAGTTTTAGAGATTACCTGTCACAAGTAAGGTATTATTATCCTTCATTTCATACCTACACACCCAGCTAGTTAAGCAGCTTGGCCAAGTCACCCAGCTAGAGAGTTGTCTGAGTCTGAAGTGGTTTTCTATTTTCCCAAGCTGGTTGGGGGTGAGATGGAGGAAAACATGGAGAAGTTGTTAATAGAAAAAAAATGATATATATATAAACTATATATACATATATATATATACACACACACATCTACTTTCATGCAACTGATTACCCACGTATGAGCAGCTTAAAATAAACATTTGTTATCTTATAGTTTCTATGTGTTAGGAATCCATCTGGTTCAGGGAATCCATCCATTCTGGTTCAGCCTCTTACGAGGCTATAGTGAAGCTATTAGGCCAGGGTGGCAGCTTTGAAGACTTAACCTGGGCTAAGGATCTGTTTACTACATAGCTCACTTGCATGAGGCTTCAACTCCTTTCCATATGGACCTCTCTATGATCATGCTCGAGCATCTTTAGGACATGACAGCTGGCTTCCCTCAGAACAGATGATTCAAGAAAAGCTAAGCAAAAAAGTATCCAATGTACTCAGTCTTACTATGAAACCAATTTATAGCTTTCATAAGAAAGCTATAACCCAATTATAGCCCAAGAAGACGGGAAAGGGGAGAGGGAGAGGAGGGGAGAGGGGAGGATGGGTGGAGGGAGAGTAATTGGTGGGACCACACTTACGGTACATCTTACAATGGTACATGTGAAATTTACTAGGTGTAGAATATAAATGTCTTAACACAATAACTAAGAAAATGCCATGAAGGCTATGTTGACCAGTTTGATGAAAGCATTTCAGATTGTGTGTAAAACCAGCACATTTTACCTAATGATTGCATTAATGTACACAGCTATGATTTAATTTTTTAAAAAGTAAAAAAAAAAAAAAAAAAGAAAAGAGAAGAAAAGCTAAGCAGAGCCTCAATGTCTTTTCTTTAAAAAAAAAAAAAAAAGACAGGATTTCCCTCTGCTCCCCACACTAGAGTGCTAGAGACCAGTGGTATCGTCATAGTTCACTGCAACCTCAAACTTCTGGGTTCAAGATATCCTCCCACATTAGCCTCCCAAAATGTTAGAATCACAGGTGTGAGCCACCATGCCCAGTCATCAGTGTCTTTTGTGACCTAGCCTCAGGAGTCATACACTGGCATTTCTGCAATATCCTGTTGATTGCACAGAATAGATCCACCCTATTCATTGTGGGAGGTGATTATAACAGGGGCATGAGGGGGTGGTGCCTATGGCTCAAAGGAGTAGGGCACCAGCTCCATATGCTGGAGGAGGTAGGTTCAAACCCAGCCCCGGCCAAAATAAAAAAATAAAAAAATAAAAAATTATTTTAAAAAACTAATAAAAAAATTTAACAGGGGCATGAGAATACCAGGAGATCAGGATCTCTGGAGATGGGTGACCACAGGGTTCCACAAGAATGATAATCCTAAAACTCAACATTTATTTATTTATTTATAGAGATAGGGTCTCACTCTGTCACCCAGGCTAGATGCAGTGGCACAATCAAATTATGCTGCAGCCTCAAACTCTTGGGCTCATGTGATCCTCTTGTTTCAGCCTCCCGAGTAGTTGGGACTGCACAAGTACTCCACTAAGCTGGTTAATTTTTTTCTCTCTGTATGTGTTTTTTAAGAGATGGGGTCTTGCTAGGCTAGTCTCAAACCTCTGACCTTGAGTGACCCTCCTACCTTGGCCTTCTAAATTTCAGGGATTATAGGCATGAGTCACTGCACCTGGTTCTAACACTCCACTGCTTAAAGAGATCCACAGCCTTCCCACGCACTGCAGCACACAATCTGGTTTCTTTCGCTCCATCTCACACTGTCTCCTGAGTGGCTGGACCATCTGGGACTGACAGCCTGGTCGACTGACAGCCTGGTCTCCTTATAGACCTCCACAGGCCCAAAGCAAAGATACTTATTGATGGACCCCGCTATCGGCTCTGTTCTGCTTCCTTCCTTGAGACACCTCCATTCAGCCTTCAACACATACATATGCCACCACCACATGCAGGGTCTGGTTAGATGCTAGGATACAATGGTGATATCACCCTCCCTCAGGAGCTTCCACTCAAGATAGAGAGGTAGTTATTAGCCAATAAATAATAATCTAATTATAAATTGTGCCACTTTCTTCCCACTACGTGTGGAATGGGCCAGTTCTCTATCCCACAAGGTCCCTTGGGATCATAGGATAGGAGACTGGACTATTCCATGTGTAATATTTGTGCAGTCAAGCAATTAACTAGGCTGGGTAGATATATTAGCATTAGGTTCAGGTTTAAGTGTCTGAAAATCCAAAATAACCAGAGCTGAAACAAGACAGATGTTTATTTCTCTCTCTCTCTCTCTCTTTGTTTTTTTTTTTTTTTTTTTTTGAGACAGAGTCTCAATTTGTTTCCCTTGGTAGACTGCTGTGGCATCACAGTTCAACCTCAAACTCTTGGGCTTAAGCGATTCTCTAGTAAGTAACTGGAACTATAGGCGCCCACTACAATGCCTGGCTAATTTTTTTTTTTTTTTTTTTTGGTTGCAGTTTGGCTAGGGCCGGGTTTGAACCCACCACCCTCGGTATATGGGGCTGGTGCCCTACTCACTGAGCCACAGGCGCCGCCTATGCCTGGCTATTTTTTATGTATGGGTTCTTGTTCTGGCTCAGGCTGGTCTCCAACTCGTGAGCTTAGGCCATCCACCTGCCTCAATCCACCACTCAGCCAAGTGCTGGGATTACAGGCGCGAGCCACTGTGCCTGGCCTCTATTTCTCTCTTGTGTAGAAGTCTGGGCAGGTGTTTGAGGACAGGTATGATGTCACTCAGTGGCAGGAATTCAGGCTCTTTGTCGTATTGCCTTGCTCCATGTGGCCTCCACCTTATGGTCCTGGATGGTGACACCCACATTCTGAGAAGCCAGACAGACAAAGGGGCAGAGAGGGTAAAGTGTATACACCAACTATCCCAGATGCTCCCATGACATCCCTCCCGTCACATCTCAGTCACATGGCCACATCTAGCTGCAAGGGAAACTGGGAAACACAACCTTCATTCAGAACATCCATGTGCCCAGGCCAGCTAAAAATTGGGAACTCATCTCCATGCAAAAAGAGCAAGTAGGTCTGAGCTGAGGGGGGGGAAACTGCCCCCATGACACCCAAGTGGCTGGTCTGTGGAGCATATTGTAGAAGGGAGGACATGAGGTCAAACGTCTACCAGAGCATGACTTCCCTCCTATATGGGGCCAACAGACACTCATGTGGACCCCTTGAGTGGCTGCTCAAGTTTCCACTTCAGGCTCAGATTTCCTTCTCTCTCCCAAGGGTGTCAGGCTGCTTGTTGAGAGAGTGGAAGAAAAGAAGGAAGGGAGGGAGGAGAAAGTGGGAGGTCAGAGGGAGAGGCAATTGGCCAGGCCACAGTGGAAGGGTCTGGTCCACCACCTCTTGCCAGTGCGGTCCCTTTCCAACCCTCCCAGAAGAACAGTACTGTGGTTTCCCTTCATTTGTGGATGAGGAAACTGCCCGTTGGCCCTACTTTTCGAACGTGGCCCCCATTGTCTAGCTCTGGATTTTTTCAAATCCTGTGTCACCACAACCTAGAAAGGGGCAGTGACAAAACCCTAGGAACGTTCAGAGTGGGCTTCCCCCACACCGATCTTACACTGCCTCAACTATCATCTCCACTAACCCAGCAAACCCAGACAAAGCTGCTCAGTATTTGTGTTTTTGAGAAGGAAACTGAGGCTCAAAGAGGGGAACAATCGGCATGGTTCGCCTTAAGCTGAGTCACAGCGCGGGCCCAGTCTTCTTTTAGACAAACTTGCCTGCCCCGAATGGGCCTGAAGTGACCCACGAGTGGAGACGAAAGTGCAGACAGCTATGGTACCAAACCACTTTAAGTCAGTCTCCCAATTTTCTCATTTGAACCCCGGGAAATCTCCCTTGAGTAAGCGTCATCATTCTCTTTATGCAGATGCGCAAAGGAGGCGCTGCTCAGAGAAGCCCAGCGACTTTTCCAGAGAGGCACAGCTGGAGAGGCGGTGGTCCTCTGACCCAGCAGGGACTGCCTGGCCTCCTCCCGTCCCCCGCAGTGTCACGCGCTCGCCCAGAACTAGGCGCCCTGAAGGGTCCAAATCTGCGTCAGCCCATTTAATCCTCACAGCTCAGCGAAACTATTTTACAAATACCAAAACAGGGGGCTCTGGATTTGTCTAAGGCCACACGGAGAAACGGAGCAGGAAAGTGAGTGGGAGGCTTGAAGTCACCAAGGTGTGAATCCCTGTGGGGACTCCACGCCCCGGAGGCCCGCCCCTCCCCTGCCGGCCCCCGGGCCCCTTTAACCGGGCGACGGAAGGGGCGGCCGGAGGGCGTCGCCCAATGGGCTGCGCGGAGCGTCACTTCCCGGCGGCGGGCTGCGAGTGGCGAGCGGCGAGAGCCGGGGACGGCCGGCGGGGGCGGGGCGGCCGGAGGAGGCGTTGGCAGCGGGCTCGGACCCACGCGGCGCCGCAGCCCGCCTGGCCTGCAGCGCTCCCACTCCCGGCGGCGGCGGCACGATGCCCTTTGACTTCAGGAGGTGAGTGTGGTGACCCCTGCCACTCGGGAGCCCCCTCCGCGGGCAGAGGGGCGACCCGGCACGCCGCGCACCCCTCCTCCCAGGCATGCAAAGGCGGACCCCTGTCCTGTGCATGCCTCTGCTGGCCCTCAGGGACCCCAGGTGGGCCCCTCCACACACACGAAACCAGCCAGAACCCGGGTCTTCCCCCTGGTGCAGCCGGATGCAAACCCACCTACCTTCCTTTCGCCCAGCCCCCTCCCCATTCTACCGGGCACCTTGCATTCTCCTCCCTGCAAACTGCAAAACAAATTTCCTCTCTTCTCCTAGTTGGGAACAACCCTTACAACCCAGCATCCCCCTCCTCCCCACTCTCAGCCTCCTTTAGTGGACCCCACCCAGGCTGACAGGTGGAGCCAGAGCAACTGGAGTGAGCCTGCAGGGGCCTGCAGCCCCATACTGCCTGGCAACACCTGGAGGGTTTTAGGTTGGCATAGTTTAAGACTCCCCCTGACTGGGTGGTTGGCATAGTTTGAGACTCCCCTAGGCAGGGCAATCAGAGGCCCGTCCCCAGCCAGCCTCCACCCTGTGTTCTGGGTATGGGGGCATGTGGGAAGGGGAGGGGGCCAGAAGACCTGGGCAGGGCTCTGCACTGGGACCATCAGGGTCAGGCCTTGGCTTTCTGGCAGTTACCACAATGGGCCCATTGTGGGGTTCAGCTACCTAATGCTCACCTTATGCTAGGGCAGACATTGTGGCCTAGCATACCAGGGAAGGGGGTCTCCACCTGACCTTGATATGTGAGACCCCTGGGGATAACCTGGTCTAAGGCAGCCAGACTTGGTGTGTAGCTGGGAAAATAGCAGGCTTTAGTGTGGGAAGCAACTGCAGGGGAGCTAGCTCTGCCCTCTCTACTGAGCTGCTCAGTATACTCTAGCAGTTAGGGCCAAGGCTCTGTCGGGGTCCAGACCTCCCCTTCCCCGCTCAGCTGGATGATCTCAGCAAATGTCTGAGAGTCCTCTTAGTGTTTCAGTTTCACCACCTGCAAAGCAGAACTAAAAATAAGGTCCCCACCTGTGAGGGCTCAGTGCATGAGACCCCTTAACAGAGTCTGGCAGGATTTAGAGATCAAAAGTAGGGCATCCGAGGTGTTTTCTGCAACCATCAAGTAGGGATTCTGATGCCTATGTCACAGGAGGGACTTCTTGCCTCCTCTTTCCGGTGGGGATGAAGCCAGGGTAAAGTGACAGTCTACCTAGAGAGAGGTTACTAGCCTGCCATGACCCCATGGAATGGGGGAGTATGTTGGGATTTAGACCCAGAGAAGATACCGGCCTTGGACCTCTACTGTCTGAGGTGGTTTTCCAACCTGTCCTGAGCACTGATGCCATCTAGCAAGGGATACCTCTTCCAGGTAGCCCTGAGACTAGAACCAGTGTCTCTGAGACAAATGGGACCCAGTGAAATACTAAACATGGGAAGACCTTTTTGGAATTCAGGAACAGTCCTAATACCTACAGTTAACATACAGGCTGTGAGAGCTATAATTGGCTCATCCACTCCTGGTTCCACAAAGCCTCCCTTTACCCAGGCTTACCATAAAGATTCCTGTCCCGGTCCTCTGTGCCCATTTGATTCAGTAGGTTCTGGTAATGTTCAGCTTACTGGGAACATTACTGCTTTTCTTCCTTTAATCCATCCCCTCTGCACCTCACCTGTCCTTACAGAGCTGGAACTTGAGATCCAGGGCTGAGGGGCTTGCTTTGGCCCTCATGGGCTTTAGATGAAAAGGGTGGGCCTAGGTCCCAGGTCACACATGGTTCCTGACCTTGTGTTCCTTAAGTTGGAGGTTGGGGGGTGGGGAACAGGTAAGGTGAAGTAAGGAAAATAGGTGAGGCCAGCTCTGGACTTTGGCGTTGGAGGGGCTTGTCTGCCAAAAGCTCTGTATGCCTATTAGGCATTAATATTTAAAACATGGGGCTGCTAGCCTGGAGCTCCATGGGCCTGCTTCAGGCTCTGAGTGCTCAGGTACCATCTGGGCCCCAGCTTAACTAGATGTCTTCTGGAGGGCTTGGGCTCAACACAGAATGGTGATAATGGATTCAACGCTTCACATTTGCATCTTGGAGGATGAGCTGTTTATGCTGCACAAATCTGCACTCTTTGAGATCTGTGGACTACAGGCATCAGGGCCTGGATTCTAAGAAAGTTTCAACGGTTCCTCATCTTCTATGTCCATTCATCAAGCCCTAACCCATGTCCCCTCCTTGCTCAGCTCTGAGGTGGGGAGAGGGCAGCACATGTCCCAGCCCTCACAGTACTCTGAGAAGAGGAGAGGGAAGGCTTGATGGGGTCCCAGGAATGCAGGGAGCATTCACCACTATACAAACTTTCATTCCGGGGGGCAGCACATGTCCCAGCCCTCACAGTACTCTGAGAAGAGAAGGGGGAAGGCTTGATGGGGTCCCAGGAATGCAGGGAGCATTCACCAGTATACAGACTTTCATTCCGGGGGGGGGGGGGGCAGCACCTGTGGCTCAAAGGAGTAGGATGCCGGCCCCATATTTCAGAGGTGGTGGGTTCAAACCCAGCCCTGGCCAAAAACTGCAAAAAAAAAAAAAAAAAAGACTTTAATTCCCTTGTCACCTGAGACTGGGAGGGAGTTAATCTTCATTTTCAATCAAAGGAGGAGACTTCACTAAGTGGAAGACTTTTGCTCTGGGCATATAGTGGCTGGTGAAACTGAGATTTGGAATTGGGGGCAGTTAGTGCCAAAGCTTCAGCTCTGGGAGAAAAAGGAAATCTTGGAGGATCCCACCACTCTGTCAGTGTCAAGTCTTTTAAGAATTTTGGATTGTGGAGAGGGGAATTACCATTATTAGATTGCCCCCACTCCCAGTCCTGGGAGAAAACCAGGCTTCATGCTTAAGTTGCTCTTCTTAAAACAAAGACTGGGTGAGTGGAAATAGCATCCTTTTGCCCTTTCCTGCCCATACTCCTGTTTTCTCACTGTCTTTTAGAAGCTGTCACAACTTAGCTCTGACGTGTTTTCCTGTCTGTGAAATGGGAATGATGAGACAGTGTGTGTAAAGCACCTAGACGCAGAGAGTGAGCCCGTTTGTATCATTGTATTTAACACCTATCAGGGCTCGACACCTGTGGCTCAAGTGGCTAAGGTGCCAGCCACGTACACCCAAGGTGGCGAGTTCAAATCCAGCCTGGGCCTGCCAAACAACAATGACGGCTGCAGCCAAAAAATAGCCGGGCGTTGTGGTGGGCGCCTGTGGTCCCAGCTACTTGGGAGGCTGAGGCAGGAGACTCGCTTGAGCCCAGGAGTTGGAGGTTGCTGTGAGCTGAAATGCCTTGACACTCTACCCAGGGGGACAGCTTGAGGCTCCTGTCTCAAAAAAAAAAAAAAAAAAAACCTATCACCTCCTAACACACTGTATCATTCACTTAATTGTTATGCTTATTCTGTCTCCCTCCCCGAGTATGTGAGCACTGGAGGGCAAGAACTTTTATCTGGTTTATTATTGTATCACCAGCACCTTAAGTGGTATTTGGGCCAAACTGGTCCCTTGGAAATGCCTCTTGAAATCTGTCAAGGAAGCCAAAGACACGTGTGATTTGATGTGCAATTTGATAAGCCGGCTTTTGTGGGCAGATTTTCAGCTATTGGTGGAAAATTCTCCTGTCTCTGTCCTTGAATTTGCCCTTTCTAAATTGTTTTTGGGGTTGAGGAAGGAGGCTGAATGCAGAGGAGGGATCCTGAGCATTAAGGATTACTTGTGTTTACTTTGCTCTTGTTAAATTGTTTCATTAATAGCTGGATGTTGCAGTTGTGCAACTGGCCTTGTGACCTACATCCGTGTCTGGTGTTCCCAGTTCCTGCTGGCCTGGGGCCAGTAGCACCTGCTGGCCTCCAGCTCAGCAGGTTGTGGTAGCCCCAGCCTGGGGTGGGTGAGGAGGGGAGATAACAGCATCCGGCAGTCCCTGGGCAGTCCCTGGGTCCGGGTTGGGGTAGCCTGAGTGCTGCTTTCAGCAGATGCAGGTGGCTGGCTCCAGTGTGGTAGCCCCGAGACGTGGGGTGGGCCACTGTCTTGCTACTGACCAGCTGTACCCTGACATAGTTGGCTTACCCTTTCAGAGCGTTAGTTTCTTCATTTTAAGGAGGGAATGTTTTAACCTTTACTGCCTTACCTGATAGGGTAGATGTAAGGGCAAATGAGATGTTCCTGCAGTGTAGGGCCAGGTACGTAATTTGTGGGCCCATCGCAGAATGAAAACGTGGAGTTCCTTTTTGGAAAAGTATTAAGAATTTCAGGACCACAACAGCAGAGCATTCAGCCAAGCAGGGACCCCCACCCCAGCCTCTAGCGTGTGAGTATGACTGCAGAGACTGTGCAGCTCAGGTTCTGGCCCTGTGCAGTGCCTGAGTTCACCCGTTTGCCCCTCACTGTGACATTCTGAGTGGTTTCTGTCCTTCCAGAAGACCCCAGAGCTCTTCAGGACCCATGTATGAGCTTTCCAAAGTTGACCTGATTTATTTCATGTCCTGTTAAACCTTAAAATATGTCTTATTGCTCTAAGGATCCAATCTGAATTCCTTAGTGCACCAAGCGGGCCTGCCTGTTGGGACCTCTGAAGCTACACCAACCTAAGTCCCAGCCACGTTAATTAACATTCAACAGAAGAGTTACTAACTGGAATGCCTGCATTTCTACCCTGCCTCATTCCAGAAAGAACGCCAGGAAGCTGATAAGAGCTCGTATTTTATTATAATTTTTTTAAAAAACAGACCTAAAAATCAGGGCGAAAAGAAAATAAAAATTAGACTGGGGGGAAATTAGGTTGAAAAAGGCAGTATTTCGTGTATATTGAACATTTACTAGTGCCAGGCACCTTTGTAAGGACCTTACATGTACTAGCTCTTTTAATTCCCCAACCACCCTGCAAGGGCAGCCCTGTTGTTACTTCTTCAGCTGAGCCCACTGAGGTACAGCAGAGTTAAGGGACACGGTCAGCAGAAGGAGCTGCGATTGGAACGCTGCCATTTAGCACTGGAGCTCTGCTGCGTTCTGTGGGCTCCCCCCTAATGCTTTTTCTTTTTTTCATTCACTAAATTCAGAGAGAGCCGAAACCTCTTCTAATTGGATTCATTGGATTTCTCATCACTAATCCTCACCCAGCAGTGCTCATTAAGAAGCTTAAAATCATCAACTTTCTTTTTTTTCTTAGTCGCATGTAGTCTGACACCTGATTCTGAAATTGTTTTTATAGACTCCCACACCAGCTCATGGCATCTCACCCTCTAGGGTCCAGATTTTACCACACTGACCACTGGGGCCTTTCAATTTTAGAGCATGTTTACCTGCTCTTCTGGACATGGAATGAGAGGGAAAATCATTCCTCCCAAGGTAGTTGGGATTCCTGACTCTGATACCATGGTAGTTTGAGACAGGACTTCAGCCAGCTGTGGCCTCACATTAAGTTCCATTCCCCATCTGGTAATCCTGTCATGGTTTATTTTGGAGCTGCTCTCCTAGCCAGTTTTCACCAGACATAGGAGAGGCAGGCAGGGTACAAAGGAGAACATTTGGGGTAGTTTATCCAGCACCTCTATATCAGTGAGCCTCAACCCTGGTTATACCCTGGAATCACTTAAGGAGTTTTAAAAGTTCCCCCAATGCAGTCTGCAGCTCAGAGTCAATAATCAGGAGCTGAAGGTGGGTTCCAGATATGAATTTTTAGGATTGCTCTAAACTGGGAGAACACATAGCTAACAGGGCTGAGATTGCCAGGAAAGGGGTGGGGATGGCAGGTTAGAGATGGGAGGATGGCATAGAACTCAGCAGGGGAAGTCTGGGAAGCAGAGTTCTGGTCCCACCTGTCACTCCTGAGTGACCTTCAGCAAGCCTGTTACCTCACTAGTAAAAGGGTCTTAACTTTGTACTAAAATCCTTGCTCTTCAAAGTATAATCTCAGATAACAGCTTCAGCATCACCCAGGAGCTTGGAAATGGAGAATCTCCGTGCCCACTTGAATCTGAATCTGTATATTAACAACATCCCCAGATGGCTTATATGTATGTTAAAAATTTAAAAAGCCGGCTCGGTGCCTGTAGCTCTCAGCTAGGGGGCCAGCTACATACACCGGAGCTGGGGAGTTTGAATCCAGCCCAGCCTGCTAAGCAACAATAGCAACTGCAACCAAAAAATAGCTGGGTGTTGTGGTGGGTGCCTGTAGTACCAGCTAGGTGGGAGGCTGAGGCAAGAGAATTGCTTAAGTCCAAGACCTTGAGGTTGCTATGAGCTGTGATGCCATGGCACTCTACCCAGGGCAACATAGTGAGACTCTATCTCCAAAAAAAAAAATGTTTTTTACAAAGCCCTGCTTTGTACAATTGACTTGACTCCACATCCTCCAGTCTTACTAAAGGCTCTGAGAAGTACTGCACAGAAGGAACTGCACTTGGTTTGGCCTCACTTTTGCCAGATATGTAGTCTAAAACTCTGTGGTTTATGGAGTGCCTAATACTATTTCTCATAACACAGTTTGGGAAACACAGCCCTAATTGATCCTTTAAGGAAGTAGTAATTAGCCTAATTGCCTGTTGTTAACTAGACTTTTAAGTCTATTAACTTAATTATATTGGTAATGTATGCAGGAAAAGTACAAGACAGGGAAAAAAATCTCTGACATTGCTTTGTATTCTTTTATAAAAATCTTGACCCATGGGAGAGGCAGAATGAACTTTTGCCTCTACAGGGGTTTCCCATACTGCTGAGAATCATGGGACATGTTAAGGTCCTTTATAAATGTCTTCTTAATCCTCTGAGTGAGCAATTTTATAACAGTTTTACATCCAGGGAAGTCACCCTCAGAAATGCTCAGTTACACAGCTGGTGTACTGTGGAGGCCCTGGGGACCCGGGCCACCTGACTGTGTAATCCCGGTGTTCTTGAACACCAGTCTTCCTCCTGGAACCTGCCGTGCAGCACAGCTGAACAGGAAGCAAGATCCGTTGGAAATGTGGAGACCCTCTTCAAGATGAGAGGCCTGGCTGTAATTAAACTTGAATCAAGTCACAGGTTCCTGAAACATTCATACTAGTGGCCCCTCTGTATCATTAGCTTTTTTTTTTTTTTTTTTGAGACAGAGTCTCAAGCTATCACCCTGGGTAGAGAGCTGTGGCATCACAGCTCACAGCAACTTCAAACTCTTGGGCTTAAGTGATTCTTTTGCCTCAGCCTCCCGCCACAATTCCCGGCTATGTTTTGCTTGCAGTTGTCATTGTTGCTTAGCAGGACCAGGCTGGTTTCGAACCCTACTCTAGGTGTATGTGGCCCGGCGCCCTGCAGACTAAGCTATGGATACTGCCAGCTTTTCTATTTTGAATTCTGGTTTGGGTCTTCAGTCTCTCTGGAGGAAGGGAGGAAGTAATGCTAATCTTATCAGTAATGGGTAACCAGTTCTTAAGCTTGTACTGTGTTGATCTAAGTGTGTCATAAAATCATGGACTTAAAATCATACTGGCCTCACATGATAGATATAAGTGATTTATTTTCTTTGTTTTATTTTTAAAATTAGCATCCAGTAAAATTCTCTTTTAGGTTTTTTTTTTTTAATTTTTAGAGACAAGGTGACCTGGGTTGGAGTGTGGTGTGACAGTCCTAGCTCATTGCAGCTTCTAACTCCTGGACTCAAGAGATCCTCCCATCTCAGCCTCCCAAGCAACCAGGGTAACCGGCACATGTCACCATGCCTAGCTAATTTTTAAAGAATTTTTGTAGAGACCAGGGTCTTATTATATTGCCCAGATTGGTCTTAAACTCCTAGCCTCAAGGGAGCCTCCTGCCTTGGCCTCCCAAAGTGCTGGGATTACATGCGAGAGATACCGTGCTGGCCATGTGTGTATTCTCCTGTGAAATTTAAAACATGTTTATCATGTTTTAGCTACAACCATTCAGATACAGAACAGCTCCATCACCCTCCAAAAACTGCTATCACTTTGTAGTCACACTATTTATTTTTCATGTGTAAGAACGCCCAACCTGAGATCCACCCTCTTAACAAATATTTAAGTGTGCAATGTAGTTTTGTTAACTGTAGGCACTAGGTTATGCAGCAGTTCTCTGGAACAAACTCATCTTGTGTAACTTAAACTTTGTATCTCTTGAACGACTCCTCCCCCCCAGCCCCTGGGAACCACCCTTCTACATTCTGCTTCTATGAGTTTACCTGTTTTATATACCTCATACACAGTATAAGTAGAATCATACATTATTTATCTTTCTATGTCTGGCTTATTTCATGTACCATAATGTTCTGCAGGTTCACCAGTGTTCTGCACAAATGACAGAATTTCCTTCTTTTTTGAAGCTGGATAACATTCTATTGTGTATATATACACCACATTTTCTTCATCCAAATTTAGGTTGTTTCTGCATCTTGGGTATTGTGAATAATGCTGCCGTGAACATGGGAATACAAATAATCTCTTTGGGATCCTGATGTCAATTTTTTTTTTTTTTTTTGAGACAGAGCCTCAAGCTATCCCCCTGGGTAGAGTGCCATGGCATCACAGCTCATAGCAACCTCCAACTCCTGGGCTCAAGCGAGTCTCCTGCCTCTGCCTCCCAAGTAGCTGGAACCACAGGCGCCCGCCACAATGCCCAGCCATTTTTTGGTTGCAGCCATCATTGTTGTTTTGGTGGGCCCGGGCTGGATTCGAACCTGCCACCTTAGGTGTATGTGGCTGGTGCCTTAGCCACTTGAGCCACAGGTGCCAAGCTGAATATTATGTAAAATTGTGGTTATAA
>CAUYQV010040290.1:0-11886 GCA_963574575.1 Galagoides demidoff
TGTAAACATTTTAGGGTGTGCCTCACAGATTCTCCTAATAAAACAATAAATCTGCAGGGTATAGTGGCTCATGCCTGCTATCCTAGCACTCTGGAGGCCAAGGAGGGTGGATCGCCTGAGCTCAGTAATTAGAGACCAGCCAGAGTAAGAGTGAGATCCGATCTCTAATAAAAATAGAAAAACTAGCCAAGCGTTGTAGTGAGCACCTGTAGTCCCAGCCACTCGGGAGGCTGAGGCAAGAGTTCAAACTCTTGAACACAAGAGTTTGAGGTTGCTGTTATAATGCTAAGGTTCTCTATCCAGAGTAAGACTCTCCCTCATCAAAATAAAGTTAAATAAAAAAATAGTAAATCTACAGAGCTTAAGGTTTTTTTTCTATAATTGTCTCAGCAGAATTCAAAGCTAGAGAAGGATTTTTCTCAAATATATTTGTTGGTGTGGCTTTTATTTGATGGAACAAATCCCAGTGAGTTTCACAAGAGAACTCACAAAGTATTTAAAATAATTATATTCATAGATATGTTCTCCCAGCTGGGAAATATAGATAGTTTGCCAAGCCTGGAAAGTAAGGGATAGAAACACTACAAAATGATAAGTGGCTTTTGGATCTCCAGATTTGTCAGGAGGTTGGCTGAAAAATGTAATCAAGTGTAAACACATGCGACTTTTCACAGGGAAATGAAGGATAAATCAGAGGGTGGAACCAAGAATCCATAGCCTCAGGCTAAAGGCCATACAGCATTATTTCTAGGTCATAAGTCCTAATCAAGGAACTGCCAATTTGTGCCCCGCCAACTTCTCATTGCTATGAACTGGAAATTCCTGTTCTTCCCATTTTCATCTCTTCAAATGCCTATATCTAGACCTGCCCTTGTTAGATACTGGGTGTTTAAGGTGGAAATAACCTGCTTCTTTTGTTTGTAAATCTTGGATTGAAAGGAACAATAATTAAGGAGCTAAACTGAAAGAGTTACACTCAATAAGCTTCATCCATGACTAGACCATAGTTAAACAATGACACTCTGTACTCTGAGATCATACTGTTACGGGATGAGATGTTGGGGCCTTTGGAGGGGGTGAATATATTTTGCATGTGTGCTTCCTGCTGTATCTGGCTGGTCACACAGACCTCATAAGATACAAAGTACGAGAGTTCTAAAAACAATCATAAATACTAGGAAGTGGGGGATCTCTGGGAATTATCCTGAAAGATGGCTACTTCAGGTGTTATGCTTTAAAAAATAAAATGGACCACACACAACAATTGATACATAGTAGATGAAAATGTATACAGCTTATGAATTTCTCTAGATGATCTCTAAATCAGTGATTAATAAAATAACAAGTTGCCTGTGACTGAATAGAATTCCCTCAACCTTTTCCAACTTCTATGGGTCCACAGAGAACTATCTTTCAATCATGAGTAGCCAATGGTATATGGTCATTTTCTTTGTATTGCATGTCTTCAGTGGACAGGGTAGTTAGAACCACTGCTATAAAAAAAAAAATTGGGGCAATAGTCATGTGAAGTCCATTCAGGTCATGATACCAAGACATTAGCTTTCACTCCAGTGGCTGATTTTTCTTTTTTTTTCTTTTTTTGAGACAAAGTCTTAACTCTGTCACCCTGGGTAGAGTGCTGTGGCATCATAGCTCAGCAACTTCCAACTTTTGGGCTCAAGAGATTCTCTTGCCTCAGCCTCCCAAGTAGCTGGGACTTCAGGCTCCCACCACAATGCTCAGCTAGATGGGGTCTCACTCTTGCTCAGGCTGATCTCAAACTCCTGAGCTCAAGTGATTTCTGCCTCAGCCTAAAGGTAAGCCACTGCGCATGGCCTAAGGGTCCTTTCTCATCTCACTGGAGTGTAATCATTTTGATGCTGGACCCACCCCCCTAAAGTATTATAGCAGATAACACCCTGCAATACTCCTTCAGCTGAGAAGCTGGAGACATGGCTCCACACAAGGTTAAAAAGCTGTGTCAGTGCCTCTGCTTGACCTTGGTTATTGAGGTTGCGCGTGGTGGCTTTGCACCCTCATGTCAATGTCTCAAATAAACAAGGATATAGGCAAGTCCAGAAGTCTCAGATATAATTCAGATGGCTTCTACCCTCAAGATTTGTGATTTTCTTTTTAAAGTTAGAACTCCTAAGTTTTTCAAGGGAGCTAATCTTTTTAAAGCCACTTTAGAGTCCCTTTTATTTGGTGTGGGCTTCAGAGAGACAGATAAAAGAAAATAAAAGTATCAAGTAAGCTCCCTCAAATTGTTGCAAAGAGCAGGTGATTTCTGTACATATTAACCAAGTGCAATTATGAGTCAAATCCCAAATCACGTCAATCTGACTTGCTGGCTTCCCAGGGCAGCTGTTTGCCAATGTGGAGGCTTCCCAGCCTGAGCCTGCATGTATTTGTATCTGCAATTTCTTTTTTCTCATGTGGTTTGTTGAGTAAGGAACAAATGGCAGTGAGTGGATGGTGATTTTGTTCTTTTAACTTTTGGGGATTTTGTTCATTCTTGTTTTTAAATTTTCTCAGCCTTTCATAGAAAAGTAAGGGCATTCTCTTTTACCCTTCCCATGCCCTTCGCCTGCCTCTACTCCCTCCCTCTCCTTTGCTGTAATTCTGCCATAACTGTCCTATTTCCACATGGTCTGCCAAAAGAAAACTCTACGCAGTTTCCCCATTGCTACATTGGTACCCCTTTACCCAGGTCCCTCCTCTGTGTATGTGTGTGTTTTTTAAGGAAAAATAAAAATACAACCATCCTTTTAAGAAATTAAAGAACTTTAAGGGTCTTTTACGAGACTCGTTGGTGGTGTTCATGCTTGTGTCTTAAGCAGCACTACACCAATTGTCACAGTCAGATGATGAGCCATTCTGTTCCAATCTGTAGAGAAGGCAGTTCTGTTTTGTATTTATGGTTGCTAGCGGCTTATCAAATTCTTATTCTCCTCTTCCCCTGGAAAGAGTTTATTTCCTAAGTTCCCTTGCAATTAAGTGTGACCTTGTCGCTGAGCTTTACCCAAGCACCATGGATAGTAATAAATAGCACTCAGTGACAAGTGCTCCCCCAAACTCTTCCTCCCGCTGGCTGGGCTGTGGAAGAGCCCCCCCCCCACGACCCTGAACCACCCATGACCCTGAACCACCTGTACAAGATGGTGTAGAAGATCTACCACCTATAGATCACTCTGCATCTCTGAAGGATTGTGTAAAGGACTGTCAGTCAACCTCTGTTCATCCATTTAGTAAATATGAGTAAGAAACACCTATACATTGTTTTTAGGCCAGTATATATTTCTGGGCTGATTTGCCACAGAAGCTAGTTATTCTAACTAATATAACAGTATCTTAATGATATAATCATCATTCTTTGAGTCATGTGTACCATTTTTTTCTACTGACCCAAGCTTATAAAACCACTGCTCTTTCTTCAGTATGACTTGGGTATCTTTGCTGATAGTATAAAAGGCTTTGTGATTCTCTTTCCTTTCTTGCTATCTCAACTTCATTTTTATTTATATCTATAACTTATATCTATACAGAATACACTGTTTTCCTATTGGATTTACCATTCTTCTTTTATTTCATGACTGCAACTATTATTTCCTTCCTAGACTTTTTCAGCAGCAATTTAAGTTTACTATATACAATTAAATTGTCTATCTTCTCATTTGTGTATAAAGGTTGGGTAAGACAAATGTAAAGAGTGATTTTTTTCATATGGAATCCTGTAAAATGCTACATCATATTGAAACATTTGCTCACTTCTTTTATTCTTTTATTGGGCCACGATGTTACAAGTATCATTTGACTATATACGATATCTTGTTTTTAAAATTACAATGTTAGGTTTTCTTTTCCAAAGAAAAATAGTTCCAGGCTGCTTTCCCCTGCTAAATGGTAGCAGGGTGCTTTGAGAATGTGTTATTACTTTAATATTTTTCTTGTAAAAGTAAATTGTGTTTGATATAAATAATTCAATAAAATAGAAGTAAAACTTAGCTTTCTCTCCTAAGACTGAGATTATGTAAAGTTCAATGCCTTCTTCCCCTAAAATACGAACTATTAGTGTACAAGTAACAGAGATACGGAAATAAGATATGGTAAACAAAGGTAGTGCCCTATTATAAATAAAGTATCAACATTCTTCAGAGACCACTTTAAAGAATACTTGATTCTTTACATGAGACTGGATATTGCTGTCATGTGTGAGAAAGACTAAGTAGGTTAGAACATTATTATTACAAGATAGAAGTGGAGAACTGAAAAGGAGAATGGATTCTTTTTGGGGGGACACAGTATTTGTGAACTAACATAAAAATTGCTTGTGATGCCTGAGAAATCTGCAAGAGGGGACCTGAAACCTTGCTCCATTGTTGCAGGTCACTAAGAGAGCATGGCTTTAAGGGAAGATAAATTAGAAGGGCTGCCTCCTGAAAGGAAAGGAAGATAGATTCCACTTGATTCTGCAGACCCAGTGTGGTGTGCAGAAGGCATATAAATATGGCTGTGCATATGATGGTCCTTTCCAACACAGAGCAAAGACATGTGCACATCAGAGGATTGCAGGTGGAATTCAGTCAGTGGGGCCTAGTTGGCATATGTAACCTAGTCTCAGGGTTGAGCAGTACATTGGGCACCCATCTGGGATTGTATTTTGTCACTAAGGTCTGTTGGGCCTCCATCACCTGAGATCTAGACAAAGGCTTAGGTTAGTCATGATGACCCAAAAGAAACAGGATGGCAAATTTGTGACCATCTACATGGGAGGTCACATAAAAGACATAATTTGTATATAGAAAGGGAAAGTCAATTTTCAAGAGACAGCCCTTTTCCAGCACAAACATGAGACTATTAACCACAGAGGAGGGGCAGGGGTTTGTGACAGGAGACCATCATCTTCCCTTCCCAACCACTCCGCACCACACACCCTGGCAGTAAAGCTGCATCTTTAGCCTTGAGAGGCAGCAGCAATGGTGTGCTGGTATATGTTTAACAACTGGTCCTCTGGAGAGAAAAAATGGGACTTGCAAGTGTCTGATGGTTGCCACACTCCCATCATGGCCAATTTCAAGCTTCAATAGGACAAATTCACTTAACTTTGAGTTGAGAAGAAATGTACACACAATGGGCTTTTGTTAGCGAGCTCAACCTGATATCTTTGCACTATTGGAATAGGTGATAGCTTTGAGTAGTATGTAAGATTATAATTTTAGTATGGAAAATCTTAAGAATTAGATAAATGAGCGTGTTTTATCAATTGAATGTTATGGTATCAGATTGAGGAGTTACTTGTTAGGGTTTCTGATAGATAATAGGAAGGAGAAATAGGTAGAGCATAAATGGTGGCAGCTACTGAGAAAATGAAAGTTTTTTCATGTTTATAACTTAATGAATGGGATTTTTAATCAACCCAGTCATAGAATTCTTGAATACATAGTCAAGTAGTAAACCAAGAGAGAAAAGTCACCAAAGAAGGACCCCCAGAGGAAGCATGCTTAATGGGGGCTAAACTAAAAGAACTGAAATTTTTAGTGTACAAGTCTTCCATTTCCTTGGTTTAGCTTATTCCCAAGTATTTTACTCTTTTTGATACTATTATAAATGGAATTATTTATTTAATTTCCTTTTTAGGTAGTTCATTGGTAGTGTATAGAGATACAACTGATTTTTGTATATTGATTTTATATCCTATAGCTTTACTTAATTCACTTACTAATTCTAATAGGGTTTTTTTTTTCTGGTGTGGAGTCTTCAGGATTTTCTGCATATGAGGTCCTATCATATGTCATCTGTGAACAGAGATAATTTTCCTTCTTTCATCCTGAAGAGTTGCCAAGGGTTGTTAGGGAGAGGGAAATGGAGAATCATTGTTCAATGATTTTAACTTTTCAGTTATACAAGATGAATAAGTTCTAGATATTTGCTATATGACATAGTGCCTATAATTAAAAATGCTATATTACGCACTTAAAAATTTCTCAAGAGGGACCAAAGGAAGGGAAGAGAGAGCAGAGAAATAAATCCATGCATTTATGGTCATTAAATCCTTGACAAAATTGCCAAGAACATACAATGAAGGAAGGACAGTCTCTTCAATAAATGACAAGATAGGGTCCATATGCAGAAGAATGTAATTAGATCCTTATCTCACACTATATACAAAAATCCACTCAAAGTGGATTAAAGATTCAAAGATAAGACCTGAAATTGGAAGTCTTCCTGAAGAAAACACAGGGGAAAACTTTCCTGACATTGGCATAGACAATCATTTTTTTTTTGGATATGTCCCCAAAAGCACAAGTAACACAAGGAAAAACAGAAAAATAGATTGCATTGAATTAAAATGCTCTTGCCCAGGTAAGGAAACAATACAGTTTTGCAAACCAAATTTCTGATAATGGGCTATTATTTAAACTATATAAGGAATTCAGACAACTCAATTACAAGAAAACTAAGAACCTGATTTTAAAATGTGCAAAAGACTCAAATAGACATTCCTCAAAAGACATAAAAATGGCCCATAGGTATATGAAGAAATGCTCCAGATTGCTAATTATCAGGGAAATGCAAACTAAAATTGCAATTAGATATTATCTCACACTTATTCAACTATTATCAAAAAGACAAAGGATAACAAGTACTGGAATGGATGAGAAGAAAGAGAGACACTTATACACTGTTGGCAGAATGTAAATTAGTACAACCACTATGGAATACAGTATGGAGTTTCTTCAAAAAAAAAAAAAAGAGAGTTATCATATTATCTAGCAATATCACTTCTGGGTATATATCCAAAGGAAATAAAATCTGTATGCCAAAGAGATGTCTGCAATCTGACGTGCATCAAAGTATATGGAGTCAACCAAATGTCCATCGGTGGGTGAATGGATAAAGAAAATGTGCTACATGTATACAAGGGAGTCCAACTCTGACTTATGAAAGAAGAAAATCCTGTCATTTGCAGCAACATGTATGAACCTGAAAGACATTAGGCTAAGTGAGATAAACCAGGAACAGAAAGACAAGTACTTCATGGAATCCAAAAACATTGATCTCACAGAAGCAGAAGATAGAAGGGTGGTTGGTAGGGCTGGCTCAGAGGAGAGAAATGGAGAGATATTGGACAACTGGTGAAATGTTTTGGTTAGAATGAATAATTCCAAGGAACCATTGTCCTTCATGGTCATTATAGTTAATAATAACGTACTATGTACTTAAAAGTTACTTAGAGTAGATCTTAAACATTCTTATCACAAAAGTAAGCATGTAAGGTGATGGATATGTTAATTAGTTTGAATTAATCATGTTATGATGTATACATATGTCAAAACATCATGCATGTTATACAATATACAATTTTTATTTCTCAATTATAACTTAACAAAACCAGAGTAAAATGGTTAAGAGGACAAGTTACACAATTAAGAATTCTTACAACAACAAAAATCAAAACAAAATGAAACAAAAAATGAAACCAAAAAATGCACAAGGAAACTTTTGGAGGTGATGGTTAGGTCTATTGCCTTGATTGTGGTTTATGCATGTGTCCAAACTCAGAAAATTGTGTACATTAAACATTGGTCATTTCCTCTTTGAAAAATCCAAACTCCTTTGCATGATTGTGATAGACATGATAATATCACCTATCCAAAGTTATCCAAGTTCCAAGCCCCAGAATCTGAGAGAATACGTTATGTTACATGGCAAAAGTGAATTAAAGTTTCAGATGAAATTAAGTTGTCCATTAGCTGACTACAGCATGGGGACAGTATCCTGGCCCAATGTAATCACAAAAATCCTTTTAAGTAGAAAAGAGGCAAAAGAGTGGGAGTATGATGCAGTGTGAGAAAGATTTGATCAACTGACCACTGCTGGCTTTGAGGAAGGAAGGGCCTATGAGCCAGAGAGGGCAGGCAGAGCAGAAATTCTCTTCTCAGGCCTCTAGAAAGGAGCACAGTCCTGCCAGTGCTCTGCTTGTAGCCTAAGGAGACCCACTTTTTACTTCTGACGTCTGGAACTATAGGGTAATAAACTGTACAATGCTTTAAGCCACGAAGTTTGCACAATATTACTGCCATCACATTAGAAAACTATGTTACAGCTCAAAGGAGTCTGTATGGCTTGGCCATTGCTTCCCTCTGCAGGCCACATGGGGCTCTCCCCCATGCACTGGGCTCTGGCCACCCTGGCTTCTCTTTGGCCTTCTATGCTGAGCTCTTGGCCAGGCTCTGAGTGTTTTTACCTCCCTTTACCACTGTCTGGTGTCTTAGTTCAGTTTTTCCTAGGAGCAAACTCTAAGATAAGTACTTAAGTTCAAGACATTTATTTGGGAAGTTGCCCCAAGAAAGGCAGGTAGGAGAATAGGAGACTGGGTCAAGGATGAACAAAT
The DNA here is from genome assembly GCA_963574575.1 of Galagoides demidoff. NCBI lineage: Eukaryota > Metazoa > Chordata > Mammalia > Primates > Galagidae > Galagoides > Galagoides demidoff. The sequence goes on from CAUYQV010040290.1 coordinate 8,396, forward strand.
ATGAATGAGGGGACACTAATGAGCAGGTCACTGCTGTGGACAGCTGGAGCTCACTTCTTCTGGGGGACTCCGGAAAGCAGCGTAGAACAAACCTATAGGCAGCACATATTTTAGTCACTTAATAAACATTCATTGAGCAAATAAATAGAGAATAAATTCAATAAAGTTTTGCTTCTTTGCTATATTTGCAAATTTATTAAATCTGAGGTCATGTTTTTCTTCTATATGTTAAATGCCTCAAGGTAACCACTGGGGCTTTCTCTTTAATCACTTAATGCCTCAACTTCAACTGTTTTATAGAACAAATAGAGGTGAGGGAGCCTCTCATGATCTCTTGGAAAAATCTTTCAGTATAGAAATAAAGGGTGGGAAATGGACACGTACTAAGCCAGAGAGAAGAGATATATGTTCATTGGAAGAATTCTCTGAGAGATTTTGAGATGCACCTTTCCCTTATGACACTGACATGAAATGAGCTAAGTTAATCATCACAATTATTCATTCAAGCAACTACTGCTTTTAGTTTTTAAGCAATGACTTTTTCTGGGTGTGAAACACGTGCCAACAACTTTCCATTTCTGTATTGTTTTTTTCATCATTTAAGCTTCTGGTCTTACATAAACAGAGACCTTTCTTATCCCCCCAAAATCAGCTTGCTAAGACGATGGACTAAATTATTAAAGTGTCACTCTGTTAAAAGTCTCAGAGACACTGTAGCAGGTGGCTTTTACTCACAGAATTGTTCAAGTAACAGTATTTCACTTGAGGGACGAGAATCAAAATTAACTGAATGAATTGTTCAAATTATTCCCTTACACAGAAGGCACTGTCACAGTGGGTCACCCTTATCTATGGGGAGTATATTATATGTTTAAGGAGTGTTGGGATGAAAACAAAGGTGAGGGCTACTGTGTAGAGCTATACCAAGAGTAGTGTTTTTAGCTTGGGAGTGCATTTTATAACACTAATTTCATTTGTGTGATGTAATAGAAAACCAAAAATGTTTTGAAATACTTGTCCTCAAACATACAGTCTTCCTGAGATAACACAACCCATTCAGAAAGATGGCCTTGAGATGCTCCAGATATGGGGTGACTGTATCTGTCATTTTGGTTTTTGCCCACTTTCCTCCTTGTGGTGGACTTTGAGATCATTCCTAATAGTCCCAGAAGTGATGACAAAGGAAAAGGTAACCTCTTCCTCATCCCAGAATCTGTGTGTGGCACCAGGAACCATGTACAGTGTATATAAGTGAACGTGCCTCTCACTGTTAAGGGAATCTTAGATTCCCCATAGGCCATTTAAATATGGAAATATGTTAGGAGCGGTAGCAAGAATTTTAGCTATTGAGCCCCAACATCTTTTAACATTGACCGATGCTTGACTTTAATCAAGGAAAGAGAAGGTGGAAGTCCACCTTCTTCAAAGCTCCACATGGATCTAAGTTACAATGAAGGCCTTGCAAGAAAAGTAAACACAATTTTGGTGGCTGAGATGATGAAAGAGGGCTGGAGGGGGCCGTATGGTAGTGTGACCAACTAGTCAAAGAGGGCTGCAGGTTCATGGGTGGAAAGGTTTGTGAATGTCAGGGCTGTGGTGAATAAGAGAGTGAGAGAGGTAGGGACCTCGTAATAAGATACCTATTCTCCTAAGAACTGATGTGGGGACTCTGCAGAGAAAGTTTTTAAAGGAGTGATGATTCAAAATATATTGATGCTTTCTGCTCATCAAGGTGGTCCTTATATAGGGGCTGCTGTATCTTTTAACGGGATGGGTTAGACACTTATCAAAGGAGAAAAACAAGCTGGGCTATCAGAGGAAAAGGATAGGGACAAAAGTGGTAGGGGGAGAGGATGGGGGATTAGATAGCAATAAACCCAGGTATTTTCCAAGGAATATAGTTAACACAAGGGAGGAGGGAAGGAACTAAGGATTCCCAACTCCCTAACAAATGAGAAGGAAGAAATGCTTTTCTTTCAAACTTCTCTTTCCTGGGGATGCACCTGGAGGAATGGACTCCTTCATTTCTAGAGATTCATTCATTTAACATGTTTATTGGGTCACCCCCCCAAACAAGACAGTGTCCTTGACCCTTTGCCTTATATTTCAGAGAAGTCAGTCAATTGATACATAAAAAACCAGATTATAATAAGAACTATGAACAAAATAAAACTGGCTATAAACAGAGACTGACCAAACTGAGTTAAGGTACAATTAAATAAGCATCCAGGAAAAGCTTCTTTGAAAAGGTAATTTTGGAAGAGTCCAGAATAAAGAGAAGCAGCCAGCTTTCCAAAGACCTGTTGTGGAAGTCTAGCAAATATTCTAAAGGATGCTCTTTTCATAGATTTTTCTCACCTGTTCATTTGCAAAACAAGTGTCTACTGAGGGTTTACTCAATGCCAGGCTACTAGGTGGGGTGCAAGACATTGGTGAACAAACCAGCATGATCCTTAAGAACTTTGCAAAAGTTGGCAAGGCCTGATTCCAATACTTAGCCTGTTCATACTTGGATAGGCACAAAAGCCGAGTGCTAGAATGGCACAAACACTGACCGTTAGGAGCAGGAGGATGTCTCTTATTTTGGGGTAAAAAGATTTCAGGAAATATTCTTAAATTTTTGCCACTAGCCAGTCGTACACTTGTCCTGTTGTTTGTATTATGTCAAAAAGCTGTTGTACCACCTCTTTCCTGCTTGCTAACAATTAGAGAAAAACCTGGTTTGCATACTTAGACTGGCTAATGCTTTCACATCTACAAGTCATTTTGAGAGAAAGCCTTTCTGGTTAGTAGAAACATCAGCTATGATTCAAATAAACTACTAAATTTATCAGCATGCGAGCCTGTAGCTCCTACTGTGCCATCCACATGATTCTCTGAAATCACTTTCCCTGGATCTGCCTGGGTTGGACACTTATCCAATGACAGCTATACGGCAAAGATAAGGGAGGGGTGACAAGAAGGACGTGGCAGCCTGAAGCCACCAGAAATTGAACCCATCTCTGTTGGCCAGTATAGCATTCCTGGTATACTTAAATAATATTAATTATATTTATTATTATTTTTATTATTTTTAATTTATTTTTCTTACATATACATGTGTATGTTAGGTTTCCACTTTTGCCTTCACAGAATTAAAAGGCTAAATTTAATGACAATCATAATATTTAACAAAAGGACTGAGAACAAAAACCTCATTAAGAACGAAAGAAGATAAATACATTCAGAAAAGAAATCAGACGATTGCTGCAACAAAATATTAGGCAATAATAATAATAATAATGCAAAGAAAGTAACATTCCCATTGTCAGGTAGAAGTATGTCTATTATAGAATACTTTGATCAGTTAACTTCTTATTTTGTTTTTTCCAAAGTCTCAAAAAAATAGACAACTAATATTTATAAGTAAAAGTAAAAGAATTTCAAAAAAATTAATTAATTAATTAATATATTAAGGTAATTTTGGCTATCAGAAAAATTAATACAAGGGT
>CAUYQV010040293.1:0-16103 GCA_963574575.1 Galagoides demidoff
TTGATATAATTATATTAATTATTCCCACATTTTGTAACTTCTTTCTTTCTATACATAGCATTGGTCATTTGCTTCCCTTTTAGTCTCTCTTTTGCTATCTCTTCTGTTTTGTTTTTGTTGTTGTTGTTGTTGTTGTTGTTGTTGCAGTTTTTGGCAGGGGCTGGGTTTGAACCCACCATCTCCGATTTATGGGGCTGGTGTCCTGTTCCTTTGAGCCACCGGCACCACCCTATTGATACCAGATAGGTGGCCCCCCAGCCAGCTCAGCCAAGTGGGGCAGGAGGACCTGCCGCTTCTGTCTTGGAGGTGTTGGTGGGGGCAGCTAGCAGAGGAACCAGCAGGCTGGAGCGTAGGCAAGCGGGGGGGAGCTTCCCTCCCCCAACGGAGGCTCCAGTAGCCAAAGGAACCAGACACAAGGGGGGAAGACACTGGCGATTCCTGCAGTGCATCCCTGATTGGTCTATTTTCAAAACCTGCTCCTGATTTTCCTGTTTTCAAGACCTGAAAGCTCACTGGACAATTACTCCCATATAAGCCCCTAAGCAGAGAGCCCAAATGCAGACTTCCGCAGACCTCCGAGAGAGAGCAGGAGAGCAAGGAGGTCTGGCTCTTTGTAAGAGCTGTAACACTTGTATTACTGTTGTTCCTGCTCTGTGAGGAGGTTTGGCTCTTTGTGAGAGCTGTAACACCTGTTTAATAAAACCTAACCTGCTGATCCTGTGGTCAGTTGCTTCATTCATCGAATTACTAAGACCAAGAACCTGGAAATCCAGTATCAAAATCCAGTATCACTATCTCTTCCGGTTTTAATTATGCATTTTATGTTCCAATCTCCATGATACCATAATTTTGTCTTCAGTAGGTCCTTGATCTCAGTGATTCAAAGAATTAATCCACGGACCACAGATCGGTGGTAAGACAGGATTTATTTACAGAAAAGAAAAGAATACAAAAATACCAAAGCTCCTGGCAGACAGAAACAAACCAAGTCAGAGAAGAAAGCTCTCGCTCTCTCCCTTTCTGTCTCTCCCAGCTCTTTGTCCAAGGATACATATATATATGTATACACATATATATATATATATATATATGGTTGCCTGGGTCCTCTGTAGTTGAGATCTAGCTGGGACTCCCTAGCAAATGAATGGCTGCAATCCCTTTGGTTCCCAGACCTAGGAAACCTACATGAAATCGAGTAAACCTGGGAAATGGGGGTTCCCTGTTCAGCTGCAAGTGCAAGGGGAGAGAGACACTAAGGTGTGGTTGTCTCCCCAGCAGTTGTCTGGCCCCTGGGGCTACTGGAGCCTCCTGCAGCCCTCCCCCCAACACACTCCAGCGCGCTGTTTCCTCTGCCAGCAGCAGCTGCACCACCACTGCCAGGGTGGAGGTGGCAGGTCCTCCCCTCTGCTAGGCTGAGCTGGCTGGGTGCCATCTGTCCTGGATCAACCACCCTGTTAGTGTGCCAATTACACTTCTTATTTGGTATGTTTAGTGGTTGCCCTAAATTTAAATATAAATTTTAACTAATTTGAGTTCATCTTCAAATAACACTTTTCTGCTTCACATGTTGTTGTTTATTTACCTTATAATGGATTATTCCTAATTCCTGACTCCTTTAAGATATTGCTGTCAGACATTTCATTTATGTACGTGCCATAGTTGCCTAATATCTTGTACTCATATTCCTTTAAATAAAGTAACCTTCAATAAATTAAGTGTAAAAGAAGTAGACTATATAAACACACACAAACACCTTCATTTATTTTTTTTTCTATAATTTGATACATAGGTTTGATTTTTTTTTTTTTTTTTGGTGGAGACAGAGATTCACTTTATTTATCACCCTTGGTAGAGTGCTGTGGCATCACAGCTCACAGCAACCTGGGCTTAGGTGATTCTCTTGTCTCAGCCTCCCAAGTAGCTGGGACTACAGGTGCCTGCCATAACACCCAGCTATTTTTTGGCCAGGGCCAGGTTTGAACCCACCACCCTTGGTATATGGGGCCAGTGCCTTACCCACTGAGCCACAGGTGCCACCCTGATACATAGGTTTGAATGCTGAGTCTCTCATTTATATGGTTTTCCTGATGCCTAAAGAGATTATTTAATATTGAGATACACATCTTTTGGCAACTAATTCTCAATGTTTTGAGACAGAAAAACACAATGACGGAAATGATTGTTTTATCCCTGGATTTTCTAAGAATAATTTTTTACCCCATTGAGCCATATTTGGTCATTTGTGACTATAGTTTTAGGTATTCAGGAGACTGAGTCAGGAAAATTGCTTGAGACCAAGAGTTTGAAACCAGCTTGGAAAACACGGAGAGATCCTTTAACCAAATAAAAAGATTCCTGTCCTGAATGGTAGTTAAAATTCTTATTCCTTTTAGTTAATATCAGGAGAGATAAACAAGATAAATCTTAACATGAAACTTTGGTAAAAATATATTACAAAAAAGGAAAACACTGTCTTCAGACTTAAAGAAGAAAACTTGGCAACATTTATGAGGGATGAGGGATGGGAGGAATTGGTCATAATTATTAGTGAAACATCACACATCCAAAGCCACACCAGAGCAGGAGAAAGGCAAAAAATACTTAACTTTGCATATTCATGATGTGCCAAGCACAAATGCAGGTATTATAAAATCATTACCCACTCCACATGCCACTGTGTACTCGATGTTTTCCATTCAAACCAGATGACTTGCTGATCTTTGAAGTCTTTTTTTTTGCCAAGAAAGGATTCAAATAAAGTCTTACCAAAATCATGTCTGTACTGTTACCTCCGTAACTCATACCGTGGTTCAGCTGTAGTCCTTCAGCCCTCTGCATCAATCATCAGCTCTAGTTTGAATTTCTGTGCGTAGCTGTACCCACAAGAGGGACACTAGCAAAACAATGTGTCTAGAAGAATTAGATACATTGGGGGGAAAGCCCTCACAGAAATAGCTAAAGAAACAGAAGAGGTAGAATCCACGGAAAAGAAAATTAAGTGGGACTGTTGTTCTGAGATGAACTATGTTCATCAAAATTCACATGTTGAATTTACAACCTCAAGGACCTCAAAATGTTACTATATTTGGGTATGGGGTCGTTAAAAAGGGATTAAGTGAAAATAGGACCCTAGGATGGGACTGTAGCCCAATGACTGATGTCTCTATCTGAAGAAGAGACAACAGAGTTCTAAGCCACTGAGGAACAAGGATATGAGGACAAATCAGCAAAGTGACAGTCTCCACACTCAGGAGAAAGGCCTCAGAGAAGCAAACCTTTCCAGCTCCTTGATCCTGAACTTCCAGTCTCCAGAGAGAAAATAAATATCTGTTGATCAAGCCTCCAATATGTATTATGTTGTCATGGCAGTCTTTGCAAACTGGTAAAAATAATGTAGGGAGTGAGAAGATAAAAATCACCGAATATTTGAAATATCATCCTCTTAAAGAGGACACAGACTTGTCGTGAATTATTCCATAAGAAAAAAAATGAAAATCCAAAGTTTCTGGAGATAAATTTGACCATGCCTCCCAACTAACTTTTTAAATTAAATTGGATTCTTTAAAAAGAATGAGAGCTTCTGTTGCTTTAAGTGGAAAAAAGAGACAGAGAAATGGGGTGAGAGAAAGATATCAATAGAGAGAGAGAGAAAAAAAGAAGGAAGGAAGGAAGGAAACAGTTTGAGTTTTCATTTTTGGCTGTGTAACTCTCATCTTTCAGTATCAATTTAGATAATATTCTACAAAATAGTCCACTAATTAGATATCCTGAAGCACTCCTTGTGTTGCTGTGAATAGGTTTGATTTATTTCCTATCTTGTATCCTAAAAGTCAAGGGAGTATTAAACAGGTCTGCTGGTATCTTCATATTCAATACTTAGCCACTGTAAGGAAGTAGAGTCAGCAAACATTTTCAGGGGAAAAAAAAGAACGAAACAGAAAAAGGAAAGAAGAAAAAGGGGAAGGAAGGAAAGAAGGAAGGGAGGAAAAGAGGGAAGGAGGAACAAATGAACAGAAGACTGCGTGATCCCAGTTCACAGAGCTGTTTCTGGAATTAAATGACTGTCAGAAATTCTGCCGAAAGCGTCCTCAATAGCAAGGTTGTTGTTGGACTAAACATGCTCTGTGTTCCTTTAAGACTCAAAAGTCTATGAATTTATAATTAGTTATATTGAGAAATGCGTAAGAAAAATATTAATGTATACCTCAAAACTGCTTTAATTTACTAACAAATAATGAACTGATGCATTACATATATAACATTCAAAATAAAATAACAGCTGGCTCTAGTCTGATTAACTGCTTATAAAAATAATCATGATCTCCACTTTCCCCAGGAGTACACAAGTGACAACCTTTGTGATACATTAGGTACTTCCTCTTTCGAATTAAGAATATGTAAAAAATAGCCATCTGATAATAAATGAATTCGTAAACATCTATTTTTCTTTTATTTGATGGAGCATTAGAAGGCTATTTGAAAGGTATTTTATAATAGTAGTTTGAAATTTTCTGCAGGATTAGTTCCAATAGTTTTAATATATTATGTTTTTTGTTTTGTTGTGAAAAAATGAATACTTTTTCCTTTTTAGCTGAGAAAAACAAAAGCAATGTCCATATTACTTAAGGCCCAGTTCATACGCACCTAAAAACAAAAAACAAAAACTCTTCTTTCTTTCTCCAGTAACAATAAACACTTTTAATATATTTTTAATGAACCATTCAATTGTTTATCCTATTGTAAAATTTGCTTTGCTAACGTAGAGCTGAGTGCTATTGCATAGAATTTACATACTTAACAGAAAATTTTTTCAAGAGATTTGTACATTCACATTAAGCCGTAAACCCAGATAATTATAATGCAATGATAATCATAATAATAAAACAAGTCTAGACCATTAAATGTTTTCTCTATAGAGCTCATACTGCCTTCCCTTCTATAGGCACTTTTTTCATAGCCTTCTATTTAATAACGGAGAAAAATTTTGTCCTGAAGTCAGAAATTTCCATATACTCTAGCAGACTAGTAAATGAAATGCTGCTTCTTATTCCAATATCTGCTGTGATCTTCTTATAGAACTACAGTATTCTGGATAATTCAGTCTTTTTAGTTAAAGTTCTCAATATGTGGCTTGCTTGGATATTATTTATGAGTTTTCTTTTGATGTCTGAAGCTGGATTTGGTCATTGGAAGATGTTTATCCTGTCTATCAGCTGTTTCGTTATCTATGGGTGAACATCTTGGATAATGTTTCACCTTCTCTGGCTTTTAACGACTTTGCTGGATTATATGGACTGGGTTGTCATTTGGTTTTTGGCAGTGAGTGGGGAACTTAATAGGCCTAAGCTCTAGGGTCACTTAGCTGCCATCATCAGGCTCCTCGAAAAACCCTCCTTTGAGTTTTCTGAGTACACAGATAATTTGAGCATGATTTCCTTCATTTGGTAAATGAAGAAAAACAAAATTCAGGCTGTCCTTTTGCACAGTTTCTTTCCCTTACACACACACACACACAGCATGATGTTCTTAGATCCTTAGATGCAGCTGGTCTACATTAAGAGGAGGAGGAGTAGCTTTCCGTAATCCATATCAGATTCTCAGATAAGAGCACAGATATGAGCTTTTCTGTTTTTCTCCTTGTCTCTCTCCTTTCTCTGAGCTCTCTTCCCTGGGCACACAGGCACATATGTCCCCATGGCTCATTCTACAGTTTTTGATTTCCATTTTCATTCTTTTATCCTCCAAAACTGGGTTTGGGGAGATGATTTCTCTATGTAATATCCTGTTTGTTTTTCTGGGGCTATAAAATGCTATATCTAATTATGCAGAGTTAGCATAGTTCATGCTAAATTAAACCTATATTAATACTATGTATAAAATTCCTTTTAACAGGGCTTCAATTTCAATGAGATTGCTGTTTCTATACCTATACGCTGTTCTAGGTAACAAAAGCTGAACATGGACTCTGATTTCTCTTTGCATTTCAGTTACTAATCACCCTCACTCCCCATTTTATTGCTCTTACCGATTTCTGAATCCTAGTGGAGCCCAATGCCTGTCTAGACCAGAAAGAATGAGTTCGGTGGGGAAATGAGAAAGGCAAAAACTGCTACTCAATTTCAGAAGGTAAGATTTTTTTTTTTTAGACTCTAAAGGTATGACAACTCAAAAAAAGAGATAGCAATAATTTGAAATTAATTGGTATATTAGTTGACTAGGGCTGTTTTAACAGAATACTGCAGACAGAGTGGCTTAAGCAGTGGAAATTTAGTTTTTCTCCTTTCTGGAGGCTGGGGTTCAATATTTAGGGATGAGCAGGGCTGATTTCTCCCGAGGACGTCCTCCTAGGCTCGCTGTTAGCTTCCTTCTTTTCACTTCACCCTCATTTAGGTGCCCGTGTGCAGGAGCTCCTGGGTTTTCTTCCACCTCTTATAAGGACACCAGATCCATTAAATTGGGGCCCCACCTGTATGACTTTTTTTTTTTTAACATTAAAGCCCCTACATTCAAATATAGCCCCACTGGGAGTCAGGGTTTCATCATACACATTTGTGTGCTTGTAATTTAGTCCGTAACAAGTGGTTAAAGGAAATATATCTGTAATTAATTTATACTTGTTTCTCCTCGTCATTGCATGTTTTCCCATCGTCCACTGGCTTCCTCGCCTTATCTCTAGCAAATTGCTCTGATTTGCTTTTGTCCAGTTAAACCTAAGGTGGAAAATGTTAGTTAATTAGACGCCTCGGTTAATGACCTAATCCTATCAGTGCTCTGTGCAGTTTCCCTCTATCGTTTTGTTGATTGACTAAGACCGATTGATTCTATTTTCTCCGCCTCCCCACCTTCACCTTCAATAAATAATTTTTTTCTAACATCCTAATAGATATATTGTGGGATATCTTCTGAATTTTTGCAAATAACTATCATTTAATGTGAATCACTTTATGTAAATATCATTGTTATGATGTGTATATTATCACCTTTTATCCAGTGAGGGACTGGGGGATGCCTGGGCCTGCAGGGGGAATGAACTTTCCATGCTCCTGTCCTTGTTAGCCTACTGGCAAAGGAGCCAAGGAGTAGAATTTTGAAGAGAGTCACAGATACATATGCATTAGAAATAATAGAACAGGCTGGGTGAGGAGACTCAGGCCTATATCGCAGCACTGTGGGAGGCTGAGGCAGAAGAATTGTTGGAACTCAGGAGTTCAAAACCAGCCCGAGCAAGATTAAGACCCCATCTCTACCAAAAATAGAAAAATTAGCCCTGCATAGGCATTTATAATCCCAGCTACTCAGGAGGCTGAGACAGGAGGATCATCACTTAAACCCAGGAGTCTGAGATTACTGTGAGTTCCATGCATTCTAGCCTGGGGGCAACAGAGTGAGACTCTGTCAAAAACAAAACAAAAGAAACAAACAAAAAAACACAATACAACACATAAAATGAGGTATCAGTCTGAGGAAGTAGCAAATGAAATCAGATATGATTTGGCAGAGCACTGATAATACCTGCTATGTGTAAAAACAAACGCAGAGACTGTTATTGAGTCACTAGAATCCGTGAAAGGGGTTGCCCTGCAGAGCTCCTGGCTGCCAGATTATCTGATGAATCAAAGACTGTTAATAGCAATTAATTTATTTACTGGTGTTTTAATGTTATACAAAATTGTCCTCAAACCTGACTTCTAAAGACACAGTTCTCTGCCCTAAAGCAGCACCTTCTTTCTGCACTGAAGCCTGAAGAGTTAAAGGAGGTCTTTGTTGTCATGGCAAGTTCCAGCATAACATTTGGGACCAGGATCTCTGGACTCCATGTTTAATTATGATTTGTAAAAAATAATCATTTGACTCCATATCATATATAATTAGAAATACTGAACTGATGTAAAACTAAATCCTCAAAGACACAGGCATTCTTGGAGCCTACAAAAGTTAGAGGTCCAGAGATGCTCGGAATAAAGAGCATAACTGACAGGGAACAGTGAGCAAGTAATTATTAAATAAGTGTGTGGATACAAAGATAGAGCGCACAGATGCAGCCCAGCCCAGCGTAAAACTGACGGACACCTGGATTATTTTCTTTACAAACAGGTGTATTTTAGAAAAAAAATGTTAATGTTTGATTTTTGGAAGACTCTTTAGGTGGGTCAGTATCTCATGGTTTGAAACCTATGAATAAAATCACATAAAAAAAGAATTATCTTTTTTCAAATATCCTATTCTTGACCTATTTTCATATTTTAAATTATCCTTACAACTCCACCAGTATAACCTTCTTGAACTTAAGAGTACTTTAAAATGTAATGCTCCTCTTTAGCTGGGAAGGTGTATTTTTTACAGCTCTTGCTTCAACTTGGTGTCATAAGTGGGTCAGCATCGTGAAATATATATGGGGAAACTGACATGAGCGATGTTTGAAAAGTTGCAAATTTAGTTTTGAATTGGAAACCCTTCTAAGTCATAGTTTCTAAAGAATTGGTGATATTTATAATTCAAAGCATTTTTACTAACAGATGTGTTTCTTCTCCAAGTAAATTACTTTCTACACTAAATGAAGGATTTAGAAAAAATATTTTATCCAAACTATAGCATGGACAATCATTTTTACTTGGTGATAAAATAAAAATACAGCATATTGAGAAAAATTAATCAATTTTCAGCATTTCATAATTTAACTACTTTAACATTTTTGTGTTCTACCTGCTTAAAATATACCACATTTCTTAAACTTTTCATTTGAGTATTTTCCTAAGATCTTTGGCAACTAGCCAATAGTATAATTTAACATCATTTTCTTAAACTAAGGTCAAAGCTAAACTAAGCTTAACATCCATGAGCAGACTCAGCACCCATAGCACAGTGGTTACAGCGCCAGCCACATACATCTAATCCTGGTGGGTGTGAACCCAGCCCAGGCCTGCTAAACAACAATGACAACTGCAACTAAAAAATACCTGGGCATTGTGGCAAGTGCCTGTAAGCTGAGACAAGAGAGTCGCTTAAGCTCAAGAGTTTGAGGTTGCTGTGAGCTGTGACAGCACAGCACTCTATACAGGGTGACATAGTGAGACTCTGTCTCAAAAAGAAAAAAAAATTATAAAAATAAATATCTGGTGACGCCTGTGGCTCAAAGAAGTAGGGCGCCAGCCCCATATACCGGAGGTGGCGGGTTCAAACCCAGCCTCAGCCAAAAACTGCAAAAGTAAATAAATAAATAAAAGCCCATAAGTACTTCAGATGAAATACACAAAAAATAATTCCATGTGTTGCTCTCTCTCTGTTTTTGTTCATTCTATATCTTTCTTACTTAGTATTTCAGGAAAATAACAATCACTATGTCAACAAATTTAATTAACAGCATTTTATATGCAAATTCATCAACAACTCTTAATCCACTAGGGTTACTATAATTCTCTATTCACTATCCTTTTAGAATCAATTTCTCGATCAAATTAAAAATACTATTTTGATATTAATGCCAGATATGAAATAGATATATTTGTCAGGAAAATAAAGTTTTTTTGGAACTAAAGCTTATATAATTTATGGAAGCTCTTTTAGAGAAAAATGATTCAAAGTGACTTAGTATATTTATAAATGTTTATGATGTAAAATGAACTCATAAAAAATATAAGAATATATCAAAGATGACAAACATCAAAATATTTTCTTTACATTTAGATTTTTCATTTGCACTATTATACTTCATTTTTATCACATTTGAATTCTGAAAATGATAATTCTAGATTCCAATCATTCTTAAAAATTATGCAAAATTAATGCTTAATAATTATACAGGGACAATTGCAATGAATCTTTAAAACTAAATTGTGTTAAGCTATTAAGAATAATTAAATTATTCTTATAGGACTGAATGCCTGGTATATATGTGTAAAATTTTATATTATTGAAACACTTGTTTCTTTGGGTCATTTTAAATGCCTGATCCCTGCTCACATGGCTGTTTCTTCTTTAAGAAGAAACCCTATACTTATACAATAAAAGATATTTCAGATACTCTATCAAAAAATCTTGGTGACTTTGTATTGCAACATATTTGATATGTGCATATTACTTCATATGTACCCTAACACAGGAAATTTACCAATTTTTATTTCATAAAATTCTAATAAAAAAGAAAAGAGGCCAGGCACAGTGCCTTAGGCTTATAATCCTAGCACTCTGGGGCTGGGCAGGAGAACAAGGCAGAAGGATTACTTGTGCTCAGGAGTTCAAGACCAGCCTGAGCAAGATCAAGACCCTATCTTTATGAAAAATAGGAAAACCAGGCCTGTGTCATGGCAGGAGCCTGTAGCTCCACTACTCAGGAGAATGAAACAGAAGGATCACTTGAGCTCAGAAGTTTGAGGTTGCCTTGAGTGCCATACATTCTAGCCTGGGGCAACAGAGTGAAACTCTGGAAAAAAAAAAAAAAAGGAAAACCCACAGAATAGTTGTGATTGTGTGCAAGTCCTGACAATTAAGTTCATGAACTCATGTAGAAAACGTTGCTGAATGTCGCGATGGTTACCTTCCAAATTTTTTCCTGTATCTCAATGCCAGTGGCTAGTACAACCTTCAAAGAAATTTTGGAAGTCTTTTTCTAGAACAGCTGTCCGAGCTGTGGTGGTATTACTCTTGTGAATGTCATCAAAACATCTTACCTTTGCTTTGGTGCCCATAGCAAGGTGGTTACAGCATCAGCCACATACATCTAGGCTGGCAGGTTTGAACCAGCCCCCGGCCTGCTAAACAACAATGACAACTGCAACAAAAAAATATCCAGGCATTGTGGCAGGTGCCTGTAGTCCCAGCTACTTGGGAGGCCGAGGCAAGAGAATTGCTTAAGCCCAAGAGTTTGAGGTTGCTGTGAGCTGTGATGTCATACCACTACCAAGGGCGACATGATAAGACTCAAAAAATAAAATAAAATCTTACTTTCAATATTTTTTTTACGTTTAGGTATAGAAAAAAGTCCCCAGGGGCCAAATCAGGTGAGTAGGCAGAGGTTTCCAATATAGTTATTTGTTTACTGGCTAAAAAATGCCTCATAACACTGTGTGAACCTTTGCACTGTGTGAGCCATGAGTTGTTCACCAAATTTTCAGTTAAGATTTTTCTGTTTATCTATCGATGTTTACTTGGTCTGCTATGCTTCTCACAGAGGACAATTCTGACACACAATTCAACAAATTTTTGCAATATTTTCACCAGTTCTGCTTGTTAACGGCCACCTCGACCTCTCTTAATTGGTGACATTTTCTTTCCCCCCAGAAAAATATTTAATCCGTCTGTACACTGCCATTTTCTTCATGGCATTTTTCTCATAAATTTGGACTAACATGTCCCTGATTTCACGTTCACTCTTGGCCATTCTTGAAACTTTATGTTTATTCATTGTGCTAATTTAAGCTCTGACATTCTCACAACAGCACACAAAAGCAACAACAAGGGTGAACGCCACTCAGCAAGACCCTTTCACACGTAAACACAAACAGGGCTATGAGACACGGATGTCCCAAGGTTGAGAAACCTTACCAAGCTGTTGGTGCAGAGCTGCCAACATTGGTGCACAGTGGCAAGTTCATGAACTTCATTGTTAGACCCTGCATTGATGAGTATTTCGGAATAGAAGAGAAATTCTAGTTTGACTATGTCTTGGTGGAAAACAATTATGTTCACAACTTTATAGGTCTGAAGATTGAAGAATGTTTCCACAGGCTAGGTATTGGCTTCATGTGTTTCAGAGATTATTTAGCCTCTACCTCACAAATACTTAGAGTGAGATTTAGGACGTGTTACCGTCACTATGCCATCTCTTGTGCTCTATCTTTGCATTTGGATACTGAGTAAGTTGATCAGTGATGGGCAAAGCATGCTGGAAGCCATCTCACTCCCTGGAAAGCTAGCAATTACTGCTCATTGTAGCGTCGGTCAAGTGCATAAGGACATCCCACTAAAATCAAACTAAAGTGTATCCACAACATAAATTCCCCTCAGAAACATCCCAAAAAGGCATTCCAAGGAAAAATTATATAGTGAGGACATGAGGGTGAAAGGAGACAGCAACGTCAAAAAATAATAATTTGAAACTCTGTAGTCCTATGAATCCAGGAGCCCTCTCCTGCTTTGGGATCCACCCCATGTAAATAAGTTTTACTGAACCCGACCCATCAGTAACTTCTTATAAATGAAACTCTGTTGACTAAAACACATATACCGGTCTTTACCTACTCTTGATTACTGAATTTACACTGAAGAACAGACAATGAAAAAACTACTTCCTCACATTAAAGCCCCTGAAAGGTAACAAAGATACACAGGCTTGTTCCAGATGTTGTGTGCGCCAAGATCAGGAGAAGAAACCTACTCCACTCCCTAAAATCTTTTTTGAAGTTTCTTCCTCAGATGTGTTTTTCTCAGGCCTACTGATTCATGGGAGCACAATTTATCAATTTAAATCACCTCTGGGGTGGGTTATATTCTTCAGATTAAATTACAGACATTGTATGATTTAAAAAAACACAAATTGATATATTAAAAGAATATTGTTGGAAAATAGGTAAAGGGATTCTATTATTGTCTTAGTCCCTTTTATGTTGCTAAATAAAAGAGTACCTGAAACCAGGTAATTTATAAAGAAGAAAATATTTCTCAGCTCATGGTTCTGCAGACTGAAAAGTTCAAGAGCCCTGGCTTCTGGCTGGGACTTTGATGTGGAGTCATAACACGACAGAGAAAGTCACAGGGAAAGTGGATAGGAGCAAAGAGAGACAAGCCCAGGGCAACCTGGCTTATAACAACTCACCTTGTAGGAACCAATCTATTTCTCAGAGCACTAATAAATTCTTGCTAGAGGGAGAACTCTTTTACTATACCAAGTACCAGGCATTCATGAGGGGACCCAGACACCTCCCATCAGGCCCTATTTCTCAACACCACCACATAGGTTATCAAATTTCAACATAAGTTTTGATGAAGACAAACAAACCCTATTAAACCCACAGCAATTATCTAACTTTTATTTTTCTTTTAAACTTATAATAGGTCCAAGGAGCTTTGTGATTGCCAATTCACAGGTAGGAGAATAAAAGTGGTAGCTTGTGTCAAAAGGTTATGCAAACTTCATGTCACAAGGGATCAACATGGGCAGAATGCTTACTAGACTGGGGACATGGGAAAAGCATACGAAGTAAGTAGTCCTTGATATACAAGTTATAAAAGAAACATTTCTCACAGATGGAAACACGCAGGGTCTGTCACCACTTGGAAACTAGAGTCATCATTCTCCTCTTAGCTAAAGTGTTAACTAGTCTGAGAAGCTTCTCTCAACCCTTCCTTCCCCTGCAGGGGATGTAGGGCACCTCTTTTTCTGTTTTTGTCCCACTAGTGTAAACCTACATGACAGCAATTATTGCTGTGAAGGATGAGTGTGTTCAGGAATATTTAGTCCTTGGGAATTTACCTTGTTCATGGCAAGAGATCTGTCCCGTTTGTGCTGTAAGCCCAACAATATGGACTATGTCGTTTGCATTCAATCATTGTTTTTTTTTGGTGCTGAGAATAAAAAGTAGAGCACTAGGAATAACAAAAGTAATGACCAAATAAAATGAGCCCTATCTAATGAACAGCAAGATGATTTTCACTGGCAATTGTAAAATATACACCTGAAGAGAATTCCATAAATCTAGACTGTAGCAACAGTGCAGACAGCCCTAAGCACAAGATGGTGTACTTGACTTCATCAAGAGCAGATACACTTTACAGATATTTTAGCTGGAAGGTGCCATTCTTGAATTTTGACAAATGATAGTGTTGCTGTAAGAGCAGTCCGTAGATGGTGAAAAATTTTAAAATCGCTTCCCTTAATGCTAGTTCCACCAGGGCAACTATAACATTGCCTGTTGACATAATTCAGGATGAATAGTGTTTACTGAAAGATCATGGATCTCTCGAAAAGAGAAGAATAAAATTTGTATGGAGATAAATTTTAGGAATTAAATTTCAACTGGAAAAGATATTTTCCCAAACAATTTGATGTAGTGATATGTAGAAATATTGATGATTTTTTAGGTGCCCAAGGAGAAAAAATAGAGTAATTTCTGGTAGTCATTTGTCCTCTATAAAGCCATCTCACTCTAGTCTAGTCCCACCATCGTACATAGCACATTCTTCTATATTGAGGATTGTTAATTAGCAGTCTTATAAATAATGAATTAGGCTTATGCCTGATCAACTATTTATATGTTTATGCAGTAAAAGTATGGTTCTTATAGCAAAACAGTATCTTATACTTTGATGAGCTAAATTGTTATATTAAATTTTGACAGATTCATTAGTAGAAATAAAGGAGGTATTAAACCTATGTAGACAATATTTGATGTACTTCCGTTAGCTTCAGCTTCACCGTATGCAAAATAAACACAGGAAGAATTTCATATATATATAGGGTGCCTATGAAGACATGCAATGATTTCACGTATCTGTAGTGTGTGTGTGTGGAGTGTACGTGCAGATAATGTACAAAGCTACAATATAGTATTTGGATTTACATTTCTCACATACTGGCATAGCTATAAGACATTTTAATTGTTTATGGTATTCTTTCACACTTTAAGTAAAGCAGAGAGAAGTTACAGTCACTGAACAAAGAGAGGGAAATAGAAATTCTGGAGGACCTTCATATTTCTTTAATACAATTACATTGTATTAATGACAAAATTTAACTTAACGATATTAATGTGGGCCACTCTTAATTTAATGAACATTCTGAATGTATAATTTGGTATACTTTGAAGCAGGAAACTTATTAAACATGTGCTATTCTATTTTATAGTATATCTGCTACCTGTGTACTAAAAACTATATTGCAGTCACTATCAATCATTTGTTTTCAAATAATGAAAAGTTGCAAGCCAATCAGAAGAAGCTGCTGTAATATTACACACTTCTGTCTCCAGTTTTGTTTTTTTTAAGTTTTGCCCCTTTTTTGATTTTATCTGAGATGAAGGTCTTTCTGTATTGTAGGTGTATTTAATAGATCCGTTAGAAGGTGATTTACGTAGATTCAACTTAGTTTTGTGAAGTTTAGAGGTGCACACATTCTTTTTTTTTTTTTTTGCAGTTTTTTGGCCGGGGTTGGGTTTGAACCTGCCACTTCTGGTATATGGGGCCGGCGCCCTACTCCTTGAGCCACAGGTGCCACCCATAGAGGTGCACACATTCTTAAAAAGGCTTTCACTGATTTTTAAAAGCCAATATTATGTTTGTTTTGTTTTAACTATGTCCAAACAAATAACTTGCCTACCTTTATTTATATTTACTATTTTTTGATATAGACTCTCCCTTTGTCACCCTGGGTAGAATGCAGTGGCCTCATAGCTCATGGCAACCTCAAACTCCTAGGCTCAAGCAATCCTCTTTCTCAGCTCCCAGAGTAGTTGAGCCTATAGGTGCCCACCACACTGCCACCCAGCTATTTTTAGAGACAGGGTCTTTGTCTTGTACAGGCTGTTCTCAAATTCCTGAGTTCAGGCAATCTACCTGCGTTGGCCTTCCAGAGTGCTAGGATTACAGGTGTGAGGATTACCATGCCTGGCCTTATATTTGTAATTGTTGTAGATATATAATAACTGTACATATTTATGGGGACATGAAATACTAATGCAATGTTTAGAAACAAGTTGACTAGTGATGTACAATATAAAAAATGATTATGGGGAGATTTTAGAAACATGGGTAACTGAGTTTGAAGCCAGTTTCATCCATTATTATGTATTACATTGGACACATTATATTCTTTCCTCAAACTTCTATGTTCCCATTCATAGAATGACTATATGCACTGTGTTTTATATTCCCTGACTCCCAAACTCTGCCCACTTTGCCTCCATAGTTTTCCTCCTCGTCATCTGCGTTTTTCTTTTTCTTTTTTTTTTTTTTTTTTGAGACGGAGCCTCAAGCTGTCCCCCTGGGTAGAGTGCCACGGCATCACAGCTCATAGCAACCTCCAACTCCTGGGCTCAAGCGAGTCTCCTGCCTCCGCCTCCCAAGTAGCTGCGACCACAGGCGCCCGCCACAACGCCCAGCCATTGTTTGGT
>CAUYQV010040294.1:0-74350 GCA_963574575.1 Galagoides demidoff
TATTCAGTAGAATTTATTCGACATTTATCAGATGACTTGAGAAGGTGACCTCCATTTCATTTGTTCATTGGCCATTCACAAATAGCTTTTAGTGAAGAGTTTGCTCAAATGTTTTGTTCTTGTTTTATATCTTATTTTAATTATTTTAAGAGTTCTTTATATGTGTATAAAGTTTTGTCAGATATATGTCATCTAATATCAAGTCTCCATTTGTGTGAATTGTTTTATTTTCTTACTGTTGATTATAACGTGTAGAAGACATTTTACCTTATTATATTTTTATTTGTTCCTACTTTTATATTTTTTAAAGAAATCTTTACTTTATGAAAATCATGGGAATTTTCCCCTGTTTTCTTCCAGGACTGAATGAATTCATTCGAAAATTTAGGTTTATGGTCTATTTTAATTTAACATTTGCTTCTGGCATGAAATGAGTTTTTTGCTCATTTTACCATATTTATATCTTACAGTTTCTACAAAGTTGGAAATGCTATTTTCCACTGAAGTAAGAGTGAATATAATAAACAATTAAAACAACATTTAATAAGGGTGCAAAAATCTTAACGAAGTTAACACCGTTGAGAGAATCGAGTGACCAGACAGATTCTGGAACCATTAATGGGGAGAAATATCCATGGTCAAAAATAAAAAAGAGAAACAGAAGGAAAAGAACATTTTAAGAAGATTACTACCAAGGTGAGGAATTCAGTTAATTTCCCTTCCTAAATTGGTAATGATTTCTTGAAGTTGATAATATGCCAGAAATTCCTAGCTGATTTTACTACTTTATTATAAAAACTGAAATTTGAGGAAAATAAAATTTAGTGAATATTATTTCTAATGATAATGAGAAGCATATATGCCCCATGAATGTTAGTTACCATCAGCAATTTTATCTTCCATTATATCCTATATTGGCCAAACTTTTATTTATTTTACAAAGGTATTTTGTGTGACTCCAACCGTACTACTTTGACATCAAGACTTTCCACATAAATTACACATTCCTGCAGTGAATGTCACTGATGTCATTTTCCAACCTCTGGACAGGAGCTTACAGAGGAAGCCGATATGACACAGTATAGGAATGTTTACAAGAAACTGAAAGACGGGATCAAAATAAATAGCATCAAAGAGGAAGCCAGAGACAGGAAAGACTCACAAAAGAGACAGGAGTTGTCAGGTCATCAGAGCTTCAGTGAACTCAGGAAGACTTCAGATTCTCCTTCAATCAAGTACACGACATGCCCAGCTTTATGTTTTTACACTTCCGTAGTATAATATGCCTGGAGATTCTGGAGAGGGAATATTACTGACCTGGTACTTTGTACCTTGTAGAGATAAAAATTCTTCATGAAATACACACACAATATCTACCCCTTTGCTGATAGTTAAATCACAATGTTCAGATTTGACATGATCTTAAAATTCAATCTGAAACCACACTTTTATAGACACTCACGAGAAAATTGTCTAATTTTTCATCATACTAAGATACGCTTCTCAGTTTTATGAGACTAGGCTTAAAAAATGGGAATTGCCTTTTGAAATAATGTCATATTATCCAGGTTAATAAAACAGAATGACTTTTACCTCATAGCCTGATCCTAAATAGTCCCCTCCAAAAATAAATTATACCACAATCCAGCCACAAAAATACAGTCCTTGTTATCTGTCAAAGACAAGTATTAATATATGTGAAAATGTTATGACTAATATAGAACAGAGATAAAATAATTATTTACAAGTAATTCTCTAATGTTTTGATGTCAGAGAAATATTCTGATGCGATGGCTTTCTCTTTGTTTTTAAGAGATGAAGTGTATGTTGACTTAATGATAAAGATGAGATTATTGACCAGTAGCTCATAAAACACACCCATCACCAATTTGAATATTATTCTTACTTCTTAAAATGATATTTACTATCTCTTAACTGCAGCATTTTAAACTGTGAGAGTGATCAAGATGCATTTCAGTGGGTCTGAGTCTCATGGATGGAGACATTTCCTGTGAACTAAATTTAAAGGTCAGTGAATGTTTCCCTTACCTGTCTCAGATCTTTTCACTTAGTCATGTTAAATTACACGGTCATATGATGTGCTTCTCATGCTCTCTTTCCATTTAGATTTCATCTTTGTAAAACTAAGACGGGGAAACTGATGATTGGACACAGTTCAACATTCCAGGAAGTGTTTGGGACCACCGTTTCTTTCAGGAGGAAGGCAGAATAAAAGAAAAGATAGAGAAAAAAAGTCTGTTATATCTTATTTTGTATAAGCTTTTTGGAAATAAATGCGGAGAAATTCATGAAAGGTGGGCTAATATAGGCAGTCTGTTTTTCCTAGAAAATGGTAAGTGGAGTGATATAATCTGAGAACTCTCCTGAGCACTGCTATCAGGCTTGGTGACTATAATTTCAACGTGGGAAAAACACCAAGCTTTTTATTTTAATTTTTTTTCATTTTCCTCATCAGGCAAAAATACTAGAGTAACTGCAGACATTGCAAAAGTATGTCTATGTGGAATAAACTTAGAGATAGATAAGAAGCCACCTCTTTTGAAACTACACCTAAAATATTTAATGTTGGATAAAGTCCATTTTTGTCTATTAGAGAATGGGCAGAAATTGGGATATATAACATAATCACACATAAAAAACTGACCTTGAGTTAAACATTAAGGCTTGAAGCCCACTCAGTGAATTTTCTCTGTGTGTACATCTTAACATTATTAATCATTTAACAGTACAAAGAGTAACTGAATAAAGATACATTTTCACAAAGTTCTAATTTCCAGCTACTTATTCCTGTACTACGTACAACACATTAGATTAGATCGGGTTCCGTATATAGAAAACATAAAGTGAAAATAACCTAATCTCATTCATTTGAAAATAGTGTTAAATGTATATCCCAACACTCTTGATACATTTTCTGATGAAATACTGCGTATGTACACAGATGCGCGCGCACACACGCACCCATTGTAACCTTACATCCATTTACTGGAATCGTAGCCAATCGGGCTCTGCTTTCACAAGTCAGTAGACTGTAAGGGTGTAAGGGGAGCCAGCTTCTTCCTGCACCCCAGTCGGCAGATACTGTTAAGGCATTCTCAGATTACATGTTAATCTAAATCGTTACTTTGTATTCTTTGGAGGGTGTCTGGGACATGTCCTGCCCCGTGCTCCCTGCGGGTCCTTGTCCCCAGCCCCCTCCCAGGTGATGTGATCACGAGCACTCCATCCTACGCCCACTCTTGGTCACTCTGGGAAGGATTATCCGGGTTATCAGTTCCCTCCACTTGTCTTAATTGCCACATGTATGTTGAGGACTCTTAACGCAGATTTTTATTGGCAAATAAGACCCAAGTTGTACCTCACAAATGACGTTATTTCAAAATAAGCATGCTCAAAATCTCCTACCGATCCCTACATCCACTCCATCATCAGTCACAGGATTCTTTTGTAATTTCCCTGTTGCTCTATATTTGATTCTGGATTCTTCCGACTGTAGGAATTGCCCACATTTCCTTTTTCTTGTTTTTTCACTGTGCTTTTTACTGCCTTGCATCGGTTTCCTTCCCGTTCTGCACAGGGACCCGTGTCTTGCTGACACTGCTTCACCCAGGAAGGCTTCTCTAAACTCTCTGCAATGAGCTCCTCCTGCTTCCCAGGCTCATCAGAGACGTGGACGCCCAGCTCCCGAGAGAAGCCCCCTCTCCCCAGCCTCTCACAAGATCCCTGAGTTCTCAACGTGGCTCTGTCACCACCCAGACGTAGTCCTCTTCTTCTTTATATTTTTCCAATTCTTTCCAGAACCTATTAAAGATTTGGTTACATTTTTATTTCCCTCCCTTAGAATTCCAGCTCTATGAGGGCTCCCTTTATCACTGTATTATTCTGAGTACGTGATGTGCACCTTATAATAAGATCTGGAGAAATATTGGTAATAAACGAAATCAACAAATTATCTTTTCTTGAGCAGCGGATTATTCATCAAGTTGATAAAAAAAAGTTTTAATTTTCATGCCAGCCATAAAAGATGCTGTAAAGAAGGAAACTGTTTCTCTTTGATTATGATCAAATCTCAAAAAAAAAAAAATCGTATTTTAAGAACCACATTCACAAAACCTGACACCTGAGATTACTCAGTGACAGTGACTGAACACAGTAACACCATGTTTGATTATATCGGGAGAGCTAGACTATTCCTTTCATATGGGTTTGGCATTCAGGTCAAACAATGTGTTTTCTCCTTTTTCTCCCTCACAATCATTTTGTTTATGTTATTTCACAATCCCAGGTATCTCTGTGTCAGAGATATAGGAGGCATAACTGTCTGATTGCCTCCCCAAAGCTTGGAAATCATACTGAATTCTGTGTATTTATAACGCAGTGTTATACAGGATAGAAAAAGAGATAAACCCAACATTACGTCAACTTCATATTTATAGAACATAATACATTGAAATAATTCTGTTATGGGTTTAATGCTCACACTTAAGAAAGTCCAATATCCCATTCAGAGAAAAACATTTTCATAGGTCTCTTTTAAAAGGAGGCAGTATTAAAAATATTTTCTTCATAAAAGCCATGTTCAATCAGCCTATTGACTATGTATGTGTGGGATCAAGTATTAATTGTGTTTCTAAATAATTTTACTGCTATAGAACAACTCAATCTCGCCTTACTTTTGAGAAAACCGAAGTCCTGGGAGATTACCTAGCTCAGACTTCCAGGGCTCATAGTAAAACATAATTGGACTAAATTCTTTTTTGTTTTACTTATGATCACATGTTTTAACACACTACATCTAATTCACAACAATCATAGTGTCCCTAATGCAGAAACTTTATTTCATTTGATCTTAATGTAAAAATTAACATGATGCATTTTTGTGTGTATGAAATAAATGATACTCAGGAAAGCTATCACCAAGTTAGATGAAGATATTTGAAGACATAAGATTTATCATAATCTGTAAACTTTCACATTCATTTGAAAAAAAAAAAAAAACCATGGACAATATCCCTCTTATTCCTTGGACTGGGAGGCAAATGGGAGCATGAGATACTCATGGCCATTTATAGACATGCAAAGTCTCCACATTCGTCTCCAGGAAGGTGTCAGATGCTAACTTTGGGGTCCCAGGAATTTGTCTCTGATGAAATTTATAGTATGGCCTGGGTCTCTACAGGATTAATTATAAAGTCTTAAATATCCTATATTAATTAATACAAAACCCTTCCATTCTTTAAAACAGAAATCTTAATTTAAAATAAAAGAAATATTTTGACACTTTTTTCTGGAACTCAGTAACTTTCTTTTTACTGACGGTTGGCTGTATGTTTTTTTTGTCCTTTTATTAATTATTCATGTCTTTGTATTTAAAGTGGGTATCTTATAAGCAGAATATAGTTGGAGGTCAAATTTCCTTTCCTCTAAACCTCAGCTTTTGAACTGAGATTTTCAGACATTGCCAGTCTGTGTGATTACTGATATGGCTGGCTTCAGACTTTGTCTCCTTACTATTCTCTACTTTCCCCTTCTGTTTGTTCATTTTTCTTTATTTTCTACCTTCTTTCAAGTGAGTATTTCTAACAATTCCATTTTAGAATCTTGTCCTATCGTTTATAACTGTGTATATGTATCAGCACGTGTGTGTTCACGGTGGCTTCAGAGTTTGTAAAGTACATTTTACTTTTTCAATGCCCTTGGACATATCATCCAGACACTTTGTACTATATTTTCCTTGTGCATCTTACAAGGGTACATGTGAAACTTACTAAATGTAGAATATAAATGTCTTAACACAATAACTAAGAAAATGCCGGGAAGGCTATGTTAACCAGTTTGATGAAAATATTTCAAATTGTATATAAAACCAGCACATTGTACCCCATGACTGCATTAATGTACACAGTGATGATTTAATAAAAAAAATAAAAAAAAGAAATATTTACAGATAGGATATGAACTAAAACAAAATAAAGCAAAAACAATTTAACCCTTTTCCTCCTTTGATAAGGATATTGTTACAGGCAAAGAAATAAAAATACAGAGTTGAGATTTTTTTGTAAGGAAATGATCTCGAGGGTATTTTTTTAATGGTGGTGATCTCTCTTTCAGGAGAAACTGACTTCTGAGTGCATCTTTAGGGAGCAGTTTGAAGAGAACTGGTATAACACGTACTCATCCAACATATATAAACATGGGGACTCTGGCCGCAGGTATTTTGTGGCACTTAACAAGGATGGAACCCCTAGAGATGGGGCCAGGTCCAAAAGGCATCAGAAATTTACCCATTTCTTACCTAGACCCGTGGATCCAGAAAGAGTTCCGGAATTGTACAAGGACCTGCTGATGTACACTTGAAACGTCATAGCATCTTTATGGAAGAACCAAACCACAACCATCTGATCTTAGAACAGTTCCCATTGTAAAATATTAACCCAGGAAGACGTTCAGAGTGTTACAGCATCTATTTTTTTTACTGGAAGACTGAGTTTGGAAAGAATGTTGAGAAAAAAAAAATTGACTTGAAGTAGATCAAGATCACTCTTTATAAGTGGATTGAATTTCTTTAGGTCCATCGGCTAAGTCCTCACCAGTAGACTGAACCTGAAAATCTGCTCCAAACCGTGGATAATGGGAACCTACCAAGTTTGCTGCTGGTGCCTAACCCCTCTGGATTATGTTTACTTTAAAAAGTTGCATTATCATAGATACTTCATGTTGAAGAGATGCATTGACATGGGTGGCCAAGATTATTACTACGGAAATTCTGAAGACCTTGTAGAATTTTGCAAGTTATGGCATTATGTGTAAAAAAACCCATAAAAACGAACAAAACGACTTGGGTGACTTGTGCACTGTGAGACCTGCCACACCAAGATAGAACATTTTTTAAAAGAATGGACCTATTTATACATTTTCAATTTGAAAATATTTATTATATATATATTTATTTATTGAAGAGTTTATTTTTTACTGGTCTATGAAGATAATACAAAGAGTAAAAAAAAAAAATTCAACAAAACCTTCTTTATTTCCCCATTACTTTATTGTGGTTTCTTGGGCTGTAAAGAAGACATCATTATTACCACATTAACCATAGAATAAGGTCTTAAATGTCTTTTTAAAAAATATAGTGTAGATTCTATTTTCATGCAGTCAATTGCCTCCTAAATGTAACATTGGTTCCTTGTGCCCTAGAACACTGTTTGATTGATTTGTATTGAATTCAACACACATTCAAAAGGGAATTAAATATTTTTATTTTCTGCTTTGATTACTTTGCGTTTCTGGTGAGAGTCTTCTACTTCTCTAATTGAAAAGTGGAAAAAATTCTAAGTACCCTAGAGAAAGACTTTGGTCTTTACAGAACTTCTGACATCAAAAATTACCGAACATTATAACAGACAACTTCTGTTTACTTCTTTTCTGATGCACTGTGGCAAAGACCATTACTGTCACCCAGTATGACCATCGCAGACGGAATTAGTCTTTGTGGCACTTCTCTTAACAAGGGTAAGGCCCTGTCGGTTTAAGTTTGGTATCTTTCCTTTACATCTCCTCTTTAGTCATTTATTCAACAAATATTCATTAAAGGCGTCTATAATACCAGACACTGTGTTAGGCACAAGTAGAAATGCAGTGCTGAAGACAGAGGTGGACCCTGCATTGTGGAGCTTAATGTCTGGTAGAAGGGACATAGAAAAGTCAACAAGGGCAGCACCTGTGGCTCCAGGAGTAGAGCACTGGCCCCATATACCGGAGGTGGTGGGTTTAAACCCAGCCATGACCAAAAACTGCAAAAAAAAAAAGAAAAGAAAAGAAAAGAAAAGTAAACCAGGATGAGGAGGAGCCAGCCAGGTCAGGAGCCGGATAAGAGCCTTTTAGGCAGAGGGAACTGTGAGTCTGGGTGTCTTCTTCAGGCAAGAAAAGAGCTTCGTGGCTGGAGCTTAGGGAGCAATTGAGAGAATGGCACAGGGCGGTGCTTGTGGCTCAAAGGAGTAGGGCGCCGGCCCCATATACTGGAGGTGGTGGGTTCAAACCCAACCCTGGCCAAAAATGGCCAAAAAAAAAGTTAATGTGGCAGAGGTTAATATTTCCATGCATATTATTACAAAATGAGTGTTCCTAATTGATTCATGGTTTAGTGTTCTTAATAGTACCCTTCCAAATGGACTCAAGGACATAAGGTTCTCCTGCCTTGTGGTTCCACCTTCTCTATCTAACGCTGTGTGTCCTGGATTGCCATGGTTATGCTTATCAAACAAGGTTGAGAAAAAGGAGAGTGAGTTTATACACATGTATTCATCTCTGCACCCCCACGTAACATGTCTCTTTGTTGCATTCACTGTTGGTAGGCAGGATTTGGATAGATGTGGCACAGGAGGAGAAAAGTACATGAAACAAAACAATCGACAGAGTGGACGGCAGGTTAGAGGCAGGCAGGTGAGTACAACTGCAGGCTGCTGAGGCAAAGGGGTGGGCACATTTGATGAGATGTAATAAAGGGATTCACTCAAATGATAGGGAATGAAGAAGCAGTGAATAAAGGAGTAACATGATCAGAGCTGTATTTTTAAAAATTCTTTTGACAGCAGTATTGTATATAAATTAGGGCTGAGAGCCACAGAGGCAAAGAAGCATCATGGGGCTCCCCTGCTATTTTTTTGGGTGACAACTCTGTTCCAGACACTGTGATAGGAATTTGATGTCTATCACTCAAAATCCATAACAACTCCAATGGGAAGATAGCGTCTTTTTTTTAAAATAATCACTATGTTAACAAAGTAAATTGCCCAGAAGCACACAGCTCGATTACACTGCTGGTAGTTACCTAGTTAAGATCGCATGGCCATGGTCCAAAGGAGAGATAATTGGCTGTGGTCATACAGGGAATGAAAACATGTGAACTATGTGATGAGACAAAGCAGAAACGGAGGAGACGAGGCTTGTCAGGGTGGATTAGAATATGGGTTCTCAGCCTCCCATCCTAACGCTCTTTCCGTTTAACCACATATCCCCTCAGCAACTCCTGGGGTCAGTTCCAATCCTATTGCTTTATGACTCTGGAGTTGCAAACAGATTTATGGCAGTTGAGCAGCAATTATTCAGAAAGCACTTGGCCACTGCAACATTCCTGTGGTCAGCAGGATTACGCTCTGCTCGTAGAAGGAGCAGTATACATCAACAGGGATGCACCACAGAGACGGGAAAGTACAATCAGGTTGAAGAGTGTTCACTGCAATAGCCCAGCTGTCCTATTAAAAAATCAGCTTTCTTTCTAAGAGGCTTTTATAGTCAGGCTTTTTCCTCCCATAATATTTATAAGGCAAAAAAAAATTATTTGTGCTAGGATGTTCAGAAGGCCAATATCTACATCTTGCTATCTACTAATAAGGTTTGGTGGTAACACCTGCCGTGTCTGATGAAAGTTAAAATTTTAGTCAAACTACTCATAAAATTCCTCCAAGAGGAAATTTCCCAGAGTGATGAATCTGTCTTAGAAAAGTAAACATTTCATTTCCCTGAGTACCATCTGGGCAGAGATTCCCAAACCCCAAGATTGTACCCAATGGCAGTGCTGATAGCTTTTCACTATTCAAAGAGCCTTTGTACCTTCTTTCTTGTCTAATCTTTCTAAGAACCTTATGAGGAGATGAGCCACATAGAATCCTCCCACTGTGAAGATGAGAAGAGTTAAGTGAGTCTCAGAGGAGTTAAACTACATACTCACCGCATGCACAGCTGACGATGGGCCACGTGTACTGTCTCTGCCTCAATTCCTCTTACAGGGAGACTTTGTCTGCAAAGCTGCCAGCATGTGCAGCTTTGAGACTTGGTAATGTGGGCTATTATCACTGGGATTAGGGGATATCTCAGGGTGGTTTTGATTTGCATTTCTCTGATGATTAGGAACAATGAGCAGTTTTTCAGGCTCAGTGCCCATAGCACAGTGGTTACAGTGCCAGCCACACACACCAAGGCTGGCAGGTTCAAATCTGGCCCAGATCAGCTAAACAGCAATGACTACTGCAACCAAAAAATAGCTGGGCATTGTGGCAGGTGCCTGAAATCCCAGCTTCATGGGAGGCGGAGGCAAGACAATTGCTTAAGCCCAAGAGGTGGGGCAACATACTGAGACCCTGTCTCAAAAGAACAACAACAAAAAAAGAGCATTTTTTCCAAATGTTTGTTAATCATTTGTCTGTCTTTGTCAAAGGAGGTTCTGTTTGTATCTCTTGCCCAGAGGTAGAAGGGATTGTTACTCTTTTTCTGTTGATTAATTTGAGTTCTTTGTAGATTCTAGTTATCAACACTTTATCAAACTGATACCCTGAAAATATCTTTTCTATTCTTCAGGTTGTCTTTTTGCTTTACTTGTGGTGTCCTTAGTTGTACAGAAGCTTTTCAGCTTAATTAAGTCCCATTTGTTAATTTTTGCTGCTGCTGCTGAAATCTCAGTCATAAAATATTTTCCCAGTCCAATATCATCAAGAATTTTCCCCACACTTTCTTCTAATATTTTTATCATTTTGTGTCTTAGATTTAAGTCTCTTATCCATCTTGAGTCAATTTTTGTAAGGGGTGAAAGGTGTGGGTTGAGTTTCAGTCTTTTACATATGGTTATCCAGTTCTCTGAGCACCATTTGTTAAAGGGGGATTCTTTTCCCCACTGTATGCTTCAGTTTGGTTTATCAAAGATCAGATGGCAAGTAGAGACTGGTTTCATCTCTTGGCTTTTCTATTCTGTTCCATGTCTATGTCTCTATTTTTGTGCCAACACCATGCTGTTTTGATTACCGTGGACTTACAATGTAGCCTGAATTGTAGTAGGGTGCTGCCCTTTGTTTTATTACTAAGAATGGTGGTTTTTCTTTTTTTTCTGGTTCCATACAAAACAAAGTACTAGTTTTTCCAGTTCTTCAAAATAATGGTGTTGGTATTTTAATAGGAATTGCACTGAATCTGTAGATTGCGTTGGGTAGAATAGACATTTTGACAAGGTTGATTCTTTCCACCCAAGAGCATTGTGTATTCTTCCATTTGTTAGTGTCTCTGCTTATAATTCAGGAAAATATGGCTTGGTGGGCTGAATAATGGCCTCCAGATGTTCCCTGGGTCCCAATCCCAGGAACCTGCTACTACTACCTTATCTGGCAAAAGATACTTGATGACATATTTAAGCTAAAAATCTTGAGTCAAGGAGGTTATCCTGAATTATCCAAGTGGCCCTTCCTTCTAATTGTAAGGAATTACAATTCCTTACAATTGTAAGGCAGGAATAGAAGATTGTTGAGAGAAGGTGGCAGGAATGTGATCATTGAGACAGGATGAGACATGGCTGGTTTTCAAAATGGAGAAGGAGTTCAAGAGCTCAAGAAAATGAAGAGTGCAGTTCTTGAATCTGGAAAAGAAAAAGAATCATACCAGCTCCTGCATCTTAGCAGAGAGCATGGTCTCCTGACACTGATTTTAGAGTCTGACCTCTAAAACTATAGGGCAATAAACGTGTATTAGTTTAAATCCCTCCGTTTATGGTAATCTGTTGCAGTGATAGCAAACCGATAATACAATGGCTTTGCCTGGTCGATGTTGGGATTCAATGGTTTCCTGTGAGTAGACATCCAAAAGGGGGTGAGTGCCACACCTCAAATCTTCATCTAGTCATACATAGCTCTCTGAAAGATCTAGAACATAACAAAACTTCAGGTCATTACAAATGTCCTTTATCACCTATCGTTTTTCATAAAGTCTTCTCCAGCTGTGCACCTCTGAGAATACACATGATAAACTTCAAAAGCTTCTTCCAGTCTTTTCTGAGACATCTTAAAAGAACAACAATCTCATGCTGCCTATTCTACACGTCTTTTCCTTTGATCTACAGAGATCCTTTGTAACTTTCCAAAGGCTTAAGTGTCTTCCAGGCCTTGTAGGAGTCCCAGAGAATACTGGGTTGGAGCGGACAAATCTCAGCAAGAGAGACAGAACATTGGATTTCCCTGTTGCTTCCCCACCCTGATCCAGAGCATTACTCTAATACCTTCTCTCTACCAAAGACAACCACCCCCTAAATGGAAAGGCGGAGTGGAGGGTTGGGCAGCAGCACGTGGCAATGCTCAGAACTTCTCTCTTTTGTTTCTGCTCCCTATAAAACACTCTTTGAGAACCCAACACCGTGGAGCTCAATTAACTTGAATTAGACTGTCTTTACCGCCAATGCTACGCCTATGGGCCTGACTCTGGACACCTATATCTCCTGAGATATTGACCTCGTATGAACAGGCAACATTTCTTGGCATTCCTATGCAGACGCATGCCTATCTCAGAACACAACTTCTCACCTGCACTGCCCCCACTTCTGGACCCTTTTAAACAGAACGTCTCATGCTGTGTTTTGTCACACACTCCGTGATTACTCCATTGATAGAACATGATGGGAACAGCCACTTTCTGGGCTCAGGCCCTAATAGCGGCAGCTTCTGGTTTCTGCCTTGGGGTGTCCATCCCCAGAGCACAGCTGCCAGGTGGTGGTGGGGCCACAGCGCAGGTGTTCCCGAGCACAGTGCTGACTTGACAGCTGCATCAACCACCTGCCAGGTGAGCGAGTGTCCCTTAATGTCATTACACCCTCCAGCCACTGAGTAATCCCCAACCTCAGACGGCCTCAGGCAATAATACAAGCAACAAAGAGGAGCTGTTCTCTCCCACCCTGCTCAGACTGCAAATACACAAGAAAAACAAATGATTATAATTATTTTAAGTCACTACATTTTGGAGTGCTTCTTTACAAGGAAATACAAAATTGGAGCAAAAAATTGTATGAAAAAGGACAATCTGCTAACTGGCTTAGGGGAGGAAGGGCTTTCCTGATATAATAATTGCTTGCAGGCTCTCGGAGGCAGCCAGGGCATGATTTGACAATTACATACGTAGACGGGAAAAATAACCAAATTGTGTTAAAAGGAATAGTGTTAGAGTCAAAGATGAGGAAGCGTATTTCAGAGCAAAAAGAACCATTAAGAAGAGAAACAGAACCACGACCCAGAGCCCAGGGGCCATCAAGTCAAAGTAAGCCAGAGACACAAAAGCCAGTTAAAGCAGGCTCGGTGAAGTGTCACTCAAGAACATAACAGAAACGGGAGCTTTTGCCCATATTTCCTCTTTTATGTGTTTTTAGTGTCTTTCATTTTGGCAGGCAGATCAGACTGATAAAGACAATCTTACAAAGGTAACTTTAATATTCAACATAGGCTGTGACAAGCATCACCTAAGAATGTCCAGCACGGGAGACCCAGCTCTGCGATTTGGCAGGACACAATTGCTCTTTACAGCCCAACCTACATTTTTCAAT
Source organism: Galagoides demidoff (assembly GCA_963574575.1). NCBI lineage: Eukaryota > Metazoa > Chordata > Mammalia > Primates > Galagidae > Galagoides > Galagoides demidoff. Next base: position 13,370 of record CAUYQV010040294.1, read on the forward strand.
AACACAGCAAGGATATGGACCCATAAAAGTGTGCCCCGGAGCAAAATAGATTCCCAGTAAAAGGACAAGATGTTGCACTCAGCAAAACAATAGTTACAGTTCCCAGAGTTATGGGCTGGTTGGAAGTGCAAGATCAGTCGACTCTCCATGGTGATAAAAATGGACTTACAAGAAATATTTTGAGCCCATGAGGGCTCCAAAGCAGAGGCAAGATGATGACTTGTGTTGTTAAAACTGCAGGTCCCTGAGACCCATCCTCAGGGGTTCCCATTCCAGACTATTGGTGTGACGGCTGAAATCTACGTTTTCAACGCTCATCCAGCTTGCTTGTGACAGACAGCTATGTTTGAGAAACACGAATCTGGATATTGAATTTTTGTGGGTTGTAGGAATTACTCATTCACGATGTGGCTGTGTTTTTATGTTGGTGTTGTCTTAGCTCACACTGAAAGGAATAGAAACTCCTTCCCTGGCTTTTCCCTTCCCCTATCTATGGCAGACACAAACACATACTTCTCAGATCCCTCCTCAAAAAAGAACATGTTGACAGGTGGTGAGGCTCGTCCTTAGATGACACTCCCAGATGTTACCTCATTCTGTTCTGCCTCTGATTTTAAGTTGAAGTCACAATGTTTTTAACTGAGCAATCTTGTCATACAAGGGCCAATCCCAACACAACGTGCACTCAGAAACCAACCGTCTGCAGAGCTCCCCACTGGTGCATGGCAGCCATGGTGCACCTGCCTCAGGGTCTCCCCGTCCTGCTCTACACCCCTCTCACTCAGTGTTAATTCTTCATAATCATTTGCCCCCTTCACTCCATTTCAGCATCTGCTTTCCACAGGACCCAACTGATACCCCTTCCCTTCAACTCCATGAACAATTTAGTCCAAAAGCTGTTAGGTAAGGATGGGCAAGGTAATCATCCACCAGGAAGGGAAGCTCTATGAAGAATCCTCAAACTCAAACAGGTCAAGGAGGGCGAATCCTCAAACTCAAACAGGACGAGGAGGGCGTCCATCTGGGATGGTTGTCGTGTGGAATCAGCCCAGCTGGGTGGGGCCGATGCACCTGCTCATGGTGGCTCAGCTTGGGGTTTCAGTTCTTAAGCAAAGTAATCAGCTTCTCTCCAGGGAGGAGTGTCCTTGGACATGGAGCACAAGAGGAATAAAGAAGATGCTCTTGGTGGGTAAGGAAGCCGATGGAATCAGAAGGCCTCTGTGTCCATGTGGATGGACACACCAGCTCAAGGACACACCGTCCACGCTCATGTAGAGGTAGATGCTCTTCTGCTCCACTCGTCCTGTTTGGGTTCTGAAACTCTCAGGGGAGCTTTCCACAGACACACATGCCCTCCCCACCCAGGGGAGCTGACCGTCCATGACAGCTCGTCCTGCCCGGACGTCCTCCTCAGCTTGTTAACTTCAGGCATCATGAGCCCAGACAGAGTAAGAACAGAGCCCCAGCAGGTCAGCTTGTGTGAGTATTCGGAGCCCTGGGGCATGAGGCTAGTTGGCAGGGGGCTTGGTGTAAACAGGCACCTTGAGCAAAGTGGAAGAAGGTGAGCGTGTGAGATGCAGTGTGCATGTGGACAAAGCAGCAACACAGACAGGCTCACTGCCAACAGAGAAACTAAGTCATAAATATATTAAGGAAATAGGAGGCTTCCCTGTCAGAGTTATAAATATTGAAAGAAAAGTGAAATAAATCCTGTGACATTGGATAGGAATCAGGGGGTTGAAAATACTGTTATCAACTCATGGATTTATGGATTTCCATAACAGAGATAAATGCCACTGTATTTGAAAATCTGTCTTTCTCTGTGTATGTGTTAGAGCTCTCAAAAATCTATACAGGCGCCTACATGTGTCACAGACATCACGCACCCTCCACACACATCTGTGTAAAGAGACAGAGACAGACATGGGTTTTGCATATATCTTAGCTCTGTCTACTGAGGAGGCCACAGGAATAACTGCAACTCTTCGTGTTCCTCTAGAAGGTCGCCACTCTCTGTTTTAAAAAAGTGGCATCTGTTTCTACCCACTTTGAAATTGTGCATGACTCTATGGTGGCTTCAAAGTCAGAGAATGTCTGACTTTCTGCCTCCTTTCTGTTGTCTGAGACTCTTTGCATTAGACGCCGGCTGCCATACTGGGAGGAAGCCCAGACGTTGTGCAGAGGTCACTTGTAGGTTCCCTGGATTGGCAGCTCCAGCCAAGGTCTCACTCCACAGTTATCGTGAACCACTCTACATGTGAGTATATAAAACTTGAGATGGTTTCAAACCTGCTAAATTGATGCCCAATAGAACGAAGGCAAGCTACACCTGCGAAGCTCTGCCCAGACTGGAGAACTGTGAGCAAAATAAACGTGAATTTTATAAACCATTAACTTTTGGGATGTGGGATGTTTTACTCTGGAGCACTAAATAACTGAAAAAAAAAAAAAACCATCAAGAGTTCTGTTTTGGATGCTTTTTCTTTGAGATGCTTATTAGACATCCAACCAAAGGCTGTGCGGTGGGAACAGCTTTAAAAGCGAGGTTAGAAATTAAACGGAAGATCTTAGGGACGCGTTAAATGTTTGCTGATGCATTTTGAAAACAATGAATTATTGGAGCAGCATTTTCAAGACATTCCTTTTAGGCACACACAAGAAAGCTAACATTGAACAAAAGAAGAATAAATTGAGGTGGACAGAATAGCAGAAATCAGGCTCCTGTTTAGAAGACTGTTGAAGTAATCTCGTGAAGAGATGACTGAGGCTTGACCCTGAGTTTGGAAATAAATTAGAACAGGTCTGGAAAGCTCTGAGGGATCCTTGAGAGATGCGGTAACCAGGACCAAGACCCGCCTTGTATTCACCTGCTATGTGCAGGTGCGTGCTGCCCGCCTGCCATTCTGCACTTTGAATCTATTGACCTAAAACTTCACTTTTAGCATATTAGTACAATAGGCTTTAAAATGACATGATTATAAGTCCCAAAATCATAAATAATAACTGGTGCTAGTTATCTTTGGCCTAATAGAAAAACTAGTAGAATCAATATTCAGAAAATTCAGTTATATTCTCTTTTTACCCACTAATTTCTCTGGGTCCAAATATCTACAAATTAAAATAGAAATGACCTCATTTGCCTTATGGGCAAGGATTAAATAAACTGTGTGTGGCCTGAGACGTGCCTGAAAGAGTCAACTCTGAATACTCCTCCCCTGGGTCTGAATCGCAGGGGCTCTGGGTATATGTTAGAATATGAGATTCAAAGGTGCAGATACTGTCCCGTTTCTATCTGATGCTGTTCTGCTAACCTTTTGATCACTAGCCCTTTAGGCCCTTGGTAGCACTGAAGCAGTTGACCAACCAGATGTCACTGGGAAGCTTGAGACCATCAAAGGATGAAGACGGAGCTGGAGCTTCTGCTAACAGGAGAGAGACAGACTCCGTTTTCTTAATCCTTTCCTCAGGCACTAAATGATTTTATTTCAAGACTGAGATTTGGGCTGTTCATTGAGTGTAGTGATTTTCAACCAGAACACTGTGGCATTCTGGTGCACTGGGAGAGGATCTTAGATGTGCTGTGGAAACTTTTAAAGATCATTAATTAAATTATTTTTGAAAGAAGTTCAAAGACAGTAAATGTACTCCTTTTTTCCCCACTCTTTTTTGTTTGTGATCAACATAATTTAAATGTGCTGCCGAAGGTTAACTATAGTTTCAAGTGTACAGTGAGATAAAAAAGGTTGAAAAGCTCTGAGGGTGTGGGCTCCTCCCACACACTCTGGCCCATCACACAAACAGCGCACAGCTACTCCAACAATGAACGGCACCGATGCTTTCAGCCCTGGAAAATCCCCATGGGGTCAGGTGTCATACATACAAAACAAAAGTATAAGCGAGATATACTTATATACTCCGCTCAGGAGAGGACAAGCGAGACCAAACACCATCCACCTGCCTCTTTAAACCCTAAAGTCAGATTTTGAAAATGTGGGCAAGAGGCAGTGATTTCTCTCTTCCTCATTATGCTAAAAACTCACCATAAATCACAACACCTGGAACACGCTTTTGACCTTACCTAGGAGATGAGTGATGGTAAATTGGCCTTTTTCTCCAAGGGAAGTGAAAGGTTGAACAATTTTATCTTAAGGAATTAAAAGAAAGTGTCCAAATCCATAACTCTACTGTGGTTGGCAAAAACTTCCAATGTATCGTTTGCTAGATTACTTCTGACTTACCATTTAATTTAATTAATCATTTGCTGATTTATTACTTTTCAGTCTCTTTACTAGAGATGAAAGATATAAAATGGAAATCATTGCCCGTCTCTTACACATGAGGCGGTATTCTAGTTGAGGGTGGAACATAAACCACATTCATAGGAAGTAGATACATTGTAAAAACAATAAAGTATCACAGAGCACTCTGACCAGAGAATTTAAAGAAATGAAAGGAATTCGTAATTGTCTGTTAGTCTTGAGAAGGCGTTTCACCGGATGTGACATTCCACCTGGTCAGCTAGGACGAAAAGGATTTTTTTCTTCCCAGAAAGAGACAGGTGTGGTGCTGTCCTCAGGTAGAGAGTGTATAGGTCACAGAAGCAGGTTGCCTTGGTCAAAATCCTGGTCATTTCACGAGCTATCGTGACTCAGGAAAGTGCCCTGGTCCTGGGTCTCAGCTTTTCAGACGTAATTAGTAGGACCAAACTTTTACACTGGGCTAAGGACAATAAGAACAGCCTTGGTCCTCACTCCTGCCTGACTGCTCTCTGCAGAGATACGATCTGGGCTTTTATTTATACCCCTTTTCTCTTGTGAGGGCAGGGTCTTCTTTCACAGCATCTCTGAAGCTCATTCTTTGCCATTTAGATCCATGTTTGAACCTCCTAAAAAACATCGTTTGTCTTTCTCAGAATCCTCCCCGGGGACAGAACACACATACAGAAAAACATCTCACTTGTCAATACTATTTACTACTTGATGGAGTGAATGCAAACTCGCTGTTTTCCCAGGCAGGAGCTGATGGCTTTTCGTGGACAATGACACATCCTTGGACTCTTTGACATTTCATTCTGTGCTCCTGGGGCTGTCAGCTCTCTGCCATAACTGCATGTCAAAATAACAAGACCCTGCCTGTTTATTTAGAACAACCTGCTTAATAACTGACAGTCTCCTCCTGACACAGCCTCTGAGTTGTGCAAAGCTGGCTTTCACAGTGCGCCTGGGCTATTTTGTCCCTGGAACATAAGGTGCACCCTTAAAATATCCTCCAGAGTCTGACCTAGAATGACAACGCGGGAGGTGGGGGTTCTTTGTGAAATCACGACGTCGGTATTCTTAGAGTCCCACAGACATAAATAATGAACACCGACTCTTTAAGTGTGAGCAGAGCCACAGCCAGAGCAGAACACGGCCAGGAAACACTCAGGGGCAAAAAGAAACTTTGTCCTAATTCACTCACCTAAAAAGGTTGTTGAATGATGAAAGTCTACACTGCTCTATGACAGAATTTCTGCTTCGGAAGGCAGCTGGGGCTAGCAGTGAGGACGGAGGACTAGGGCCTGGAATCACATGGAGTTGAACTCTCTAAGTCTCATTTAGCTGTGTGACTTTAAGTCAGTGAACTAACATCTCTGAACGCAGCTTCTCTTATATAAAATGGGATGGCACTCTCCTTACCATGCTATTTCAGAATGATAATGGAGCAGGACGTGTATACAATCCTCAGCAAAATGCAGGCATGTACCCGGTACCTACACTGGTTTTCTTTTTTCTCTTTTCTGGCAGAGAGCGTTGTGACCACCATCAGCACCAGGCTGACTGTCATCCTCTGTCCTCCCAGCCCATCACTCAGGTCTGAACAGCCCTCCAGAACTGGCCTCCAGATTTCACATCCTGGACTTACCCTTCTACCCCCATTGGTATCTTCTGGCACCACGAGCTTTCTTGTTGTTCAAGCACATTCCTGCCTCCAGCTCCTTCGCCAGCTGCTGCCGTGGCCTGAGATTCTCCCCTTCAGCTTTTTCCAGAGCTATTTGCTGCATCATTCAGGTCTTGGCTTAGAGACCAACATCTCTGCAAGGCCCCCTCTGCCTATCTGGTCTCCCACAATCATATTTTATCATATCCAGGTCTCACCATCATGAACGTGTGTCATGGTTATCCACCCATCAATATACTATCTCCAAAGTAACGTTGATTCTACAGATGTTTAACTTTGTATTACCCACTTTTAAATACGACCCAAAGTAGAAAATTTGTGAAAAAGAAGTTCATTAAACGGATGATGCAATCAATCAATCAATCAATCAACCAATCATAAACTCCAGAAGATGAACATCAGTACAACAGGTGTTGCAATTGGACACATTTTGATTCAAATCTGGCTCACACTAATGGAAAGGCTTTAGACTAACGTTCTAACCATGAAAGCTTTAGTGTTTCCATTTATAAAATGAAGGATTTTATAAATCATCACATGATTGTTTGAGGATGAGATGAAAATATGCAGGGAGAGCCCTTGAAGGGTGCCCTGGAATGTACAGTGTCCGTAATCCAAGACTGTGACGGCTGGACAGCAGGTGACACCACGTTCAGCCCGATACCAGCAGCGTGCCATGACCCACAGTGTCTACTTGCATTTTGTATATTTCTTGTATGTGATTTTACAAAACTCTTATTTTAGAGCTCAGCATTTTAAGTTTCAAATATTTTTTAAATGGCGATATTCTTCACTCCATTAAAGTAGTAATATTTGTCTGTTTAAATCGGACAATTCAATGTTTTTATTATATTCACAATACTGTCCAACTATCCCCACTACTTAAGTCCAGAATAGTTTTGTAACCTCAAAAACACTCTCCACACCCAGCAGCTGTCACAGCCCCTTCTCCTCCCCCCACGCTCCCTGCTGACGCGTCTATCTCTGCATCCATGGACTTCCCGCTGCAGACATTCCATATAAATTGAACCATAATATGTGGCCTATGTGAATAGATTAAGCAATTCTTATATAAATGTACTCAATAAAAACATGGCTGAATATCAAAATCACTTACTAAAGGCAAATTTCTAAAACTTTATTCTGAGGACAAGCAGAAAACAAGGGTCCTACCCTGAAACAAGAATTTTGTTTGTTTTATTATTGTTTCAGGTTAATCTGAGGGTATAAAGAATTACGTTACAATGTGGCGTTGGGGGTAGAGTCCCAGGAGGTGTTCCATACACCCTCACATTGTGCCCACTAAGTGGGAGCACACCAATCCCTCTCCTTCCACCGCTCTCTCTGCTCCCTCATTCCCCTGCCCCCCCACTTGAATTGAATTTTTTCTCTTATGTGGTAGTGTATGAGCTCATCTACTGCCTTCGTATTTAAAATTGAGTACATTGGATTCTTGCTTCTCCTCCTTGTGATACTTTACTAAGTAGAATATGTTTCACCTCCCTCCAGGTTAATACAAAAGTTATAAAGTCTCCATCGTTTTATGGTTGAATAGTATTCCATGGTATACATATACCGGCCATTCCTGGGTTGGTGGGCATTTAGGCTGTGAAACAAGCATTCGTAAATATAAATTTATCCAGGAGTGCACTTGTTCTGCATGCCAAAGAAATGGGAGAACAACCACTTTTGAAAGCAATATATATGTGAGGCTTGGTGCCTGTAGCACAGTGGTGATGGCGCCAGCCACATAAACCAGGGGTGGTGGGTTTGAGCCTGGCCCGGGTCAGCTAAACAACTATGTCAACTGCAACAAAAATAGCCAGGAATGGTGGCAGGCACCTGTAGTCCCAGCTACTTGGGAGGCTGAGGCAAGAGAATTGCTTAAACCCAGGAGTTCGAGGTTGCTGTGAGCTGTGATGCCACAGCACTCTACCGAGGGTAACATCATGAAACTCTCTCTAAAATAAAATATAAAACAAAATAAAACATATATGTGAAAGAGAAGTCATAGAATGGTGCCTGGAACAAGCATCTATCAAAATGGTTTTGTATGGGGTGTTAAAAAATTGAAAGCAAACAAGTCTGGGTTGGCTTCTCACCTGATGGGGGATGGTATCTTTGTGCAAAACCAACAAACCAAGTTTGAAAATATTGAAAAAACTCCAAATTTTAAGCCTCCATTCCATCATTTATTAATATTTGCCTGTGCTGCGGCCACACAGATGGATGCTGTCCGGCGCAGAGCAGTGACTGTGAACTAGAAATGTCCCTGTAGTTTTAGCCGTCGACAGCTGAAGCTCTGCGTGATGAATTGGGTACACATTTCAACCGTCATACGCCTCCCTGCTGGGCAGCTAAGGAATGAAAGGCACCAGGCAAACTTTGACCTATTGAAAGAAACTTACTTGCTATGTCAAAAGGGAAAAACCCACCTTTAGCTTCACCAGGGAACATCAAATTAACAACTTGGCATTTTTTTTTAACATTCTAGCCAAACGAACTCTTTGGCTATTTACCTTTGACAGTATAGAAGTAATTATATAAGTTTAGTCTTCATCCTTTTCTAGTGAAATTGAATTCTTTGGAAATTCACTGGAAAAAGAATTATTTGGCACATTTCTAAAAGTCCAATAATAACCTGAGTCATATATCCCCCATTGTGAAGTCGAATATTGATTTTCAAAAATATTTCTCGAGTTCTAGTTTCATAAAAAGGAAGGAATATTACAATTTTCCTTTGCCAGTTAATGATACAGAATGAAGAGTTTCAAAACAAATTATTTGAACTGTAGTGTAATGTGATCAGAAACAATACACATAATAAATATAACTACTTGGTATATCACAAACTTAAAATATGTCTGTAATTGTTGCCTGTCTATTAAATAAATCATTGATCAGATATTACTTTTCTCAGTCTGTGTGTACTTAGTAGCACCTATGTTTTATGCAAATAGCATTTTTTCATTACAGAAATAAACGGGTATGTATCATTCCCAGATAAATAATTTCATGCTGAATTTTGGACTGCATAGATATGTATCAACAAAGAACTGACACTGCCATCTCCATGCACAAGAAAACCTGCCACGCTCTGGGCTTCATATCAAAGGAGCAAACTCAAATAAATAAATAAAAAGTCACCTAAATGCTTCTATTTTTTAAAGTTGTATCTTTTTGAGGTCTAATTAAAGAAAAATAATCTGAATGTCATATTGTGCATTTTTGTTACATATTTATCCATCGTTAGGTAAAATGAGAAAAGTTTAGCTATGTCTTTGACCCAATTTTATTGATCCCTGACTAGGGGATCAATGTGTTATGTGTAAAACTCTTTGCCTAAAACAAAATTTGAACACCACAATTTTCACATAGGATATGTATGTTGCAAACAATCTTCAACGATTGTTGAAGACTCATTAGAGACAAAAACCTCTAGAAGATTTTGAAGATATTTAAGGAAAGGAGTAAGATGAAATGGGGCCGTGTGTTAGTTTTGGCTGGGGTGACCAAGTCTCACATACCTGGTGGCTTACAGACAATGGAAACTTCCTGCTCCCCATTCTGAAAGCTGAAACCCGAGATCAGGGGTCCTGAGGTCAGGTCCAGGGAGGCCTCTTTTTGCTGCAGATCTTGGACCCACTGTGTCCCCACTGGGCAGAAGCAGCTCTGGGGCCTCTTGTGAGTGTAGCAATCCTGTTCCTGAGGGCGCCAACTGCACGGTCTAATCCCTCCACAGCCCCAGCACCATTGCATCAAGGGTTAGATTCCAATACTTCATATTTTTGTGAGTGGGAGACACAAACATTTAGGCTATAAGAGGTTATTACTAGAAAAGTCTGAATAACTGAAATCCTAAGGAGGTAATGTTGAAACTGGTCATTTCTCAAAGTGAAAGATCAGTTGACCATTTTTTTACATTTTCAGCAAGTTATTAACGTGGTAGTAATTCTTTGGATTACAATCACAAGGATCAGTCTCATAATAAAAACACTACAGAAAATTCTGAAATAACCAGTAAGTCCATGACGCGTGGATGGTGAACAGCTAAGTATCAGAGCATGAAAGGCGCTCCTGGGAAGCTCGCGGGGCACAGGGAGAAGGGAACGCCCACAGAGGGGCCCCATGGCTGGGAAGGGAACTCCCACGGCCAGGGAGGGAATGCCCACGGAGGGGCCCCACAGTGGAGAAGGGAACACCCATGGAGGGCCCCACCCCTCAGCAAAGGGTATGCCCACGAGGGGGCCCCATGGCTGGGAAGGGAAGACCCACACGGGGCCCCATGGCCAGGAAGGGGTACAGACAGAATAAAGATTGGAGACCTCATCAAGGCTGCTTTCCACTCGGTAAGGGAATAAAACATGCTCACCCATATGCTTCACAAAGGAGATACTTCAGGGGAAAGGTTCACAATTTTAGCAGATATTATTGAGAAGGTGAGTATAACCCTGCTAACAGATAGACAGACGCCTGTGATAACATTCCTGACTTCCCATAATGCATCCCCTGCCTAGAATCAGCATTTTGGTTATCTTCAGCCAAGAAGAAAACTCCCAAGTTGTTATAAAACAGATGCATTAACATTAACTGTATCTTGGTAATCAAGTAATATTTGATATTAAATTATGCTGCTGACTTTTATCCTCCTCTAATGATAATAAAATGACTTGGAGTAATTACATGGGCAATTATCTGTTAACATTTCAATTATAGCATTATGAGGTTTGCTTAATTGTCTTCACTGGGGGTACGAAAAGTCAAATTTGCAAGTGGGTGTCCACATTAAAAATGAATCTCCTGTGGATAATTTATCGTCAGGTCAGTAGGTACAAGTGCGAAGACTAAATATATGGCCCTTCTAGATGACATTCGATTTTAAAGTGAACCAGCGTCTTCATGATACTGTAGAACTACAGGTCATCCTTAAAACATTCTTAGAATTAGACCCAGTGGTTAGCACTGGTGTTCAGATCTCTCCTCTCTCTCCTCGGCCCTCCTTCCCCGCACTTATTCACGCCTTGTCCCTGCTCCACTCTGGTGAGGCAGCCTCTAGCCGGGAGTTTTTATGCTTTAATGGGAAAGATGTCAGATTCTTCAACTTTTCCCATGGACCATCCGCAGAGTAGGACCTTTTCTCATTTGTTAATAGTGTCTATTCAAAATCAGGCTCACAAGTTCTCTATATTCTTCCCTCAACGTTGGCTCCCCAAATATACAGATACTAAAATTTGCCTTGTGATATTTCTTGGGACCCTTGTTTTTTTTGCAGTTTTTGGCCGGGGCTGGGTTTGAACCCACCACATCCAGTATATGGGGCCAGCGCCCTACTCCTTTGAGCCACAGGTGCTGCCGTCTTGGGACCCTTAAGCATTTAAATAACCTGATGTAACATGTAAGAGAAAACAGCTTTCCCTGGGTATATGGAGGAACGAATTTAAAATCCTAAAAAGGAAGAACCTGATCTGAAAGGATGGTCTCTACCTCTCTGCGTACTGAATTCTGTAATGCACCAGGTCCTAGACAGAAAGTTGTAAAATTTATGTAATGGAGAAGCAGCAGAAGAATTATCTTCCATATTTTAGTAATATGTATGAGAACTCACACACATGAAGCTGAATATGTGAGGATGTGCTCCCAAGCCTTGCCCCAGGGCCAAGGCCAGCTCCCCCACGTGCCAGCTGTGTGACCTTGAGTCAGAGGCTTGACTTATTTGCGCATTAATTTCCTTCATAAAATGGAAATAATATTATCTGGCTCCAGAGGTTATTGTAAAGAACCACGAGTCAGTGAATGTAAAGGGCTTGGTCCAATGACTGGTCCAGTGTAGACACTTCATATACATGTTAATTGATTAGGTTAAATTTTAGCAACCGCCAGCTTCCTTGATTGTTCACCAACTGTACAACAATCTGTGGGCGGAACAGGAGGTCTTTGTCTTTTTCTGTTTTCCTTTGGTCTGGTTAGATTTGGACATGTTTGCTAAGTATTTCTGTTCATTTTTTGCTACTGTGTTTTGTTTTAGATTCTTAGCAGATGGAGGAACTGAAACTAAGAAAAAATAAACAAAACCTTGCTGATTTCAAATTAAGACTGTGGCAAAGAAGCAGAAGTTACCATCAACTATTGTATTTGTGGAGACACATATTACTACCCGCTGGAAATGCTTGATCTGATGTTTAAAGATGCACTGGTGGGTGATGGGTTTCTCTTCATTCTTTAGAGATTTCATTTGAAAAGTTAAGAGCCTATGAAATATTTCTCAAGTAAGACCATTATTTTCTTTTTGAATTCATTCTCATTAGACTTTTTATTTTGTTTATCTTTTTTATCTCATAAATCATAAACACATAGATCATGTATACATTCATGCATTTATGGGGTACAATGTGCTGATTTCACATAGAATTAGGAATTCATACATCACCCTGGTTAATATATACCTCATCTCGTTTACTTAGTTATTGTGTTAAGACATTTATACTCTATACTAACAGATCCGACATGTACTGTTTGGTTCTCAGCTGAAAAAGCCAACTGGATTGTCCTAGAGTTCGTGCTGTCTTTATCCTAAACTTCTGATTTGCACGACACTGACATCAACTTCAGCTGTGATCTTTCTTTCAACTCTTTGGGGATCTGAATAAGTTCTTCAGATCTCTGACGTACCCAGTGCTTTTATAAAAGAGCTGATGAGGCTACCAGATTCAGCAGAGCTGAGTTTTCCATCAAATCTAGTGTTTATAATGACAAAAGAGCCCCAGGTGCACCCCTCCACCCTCCACACCTCAGTCCCCATCCTGCAGGTGCACCCCTCCACCCTCCACACCTCAGCCTCTATCCCACAGGTGCACCCCTCCACACCTCAGCCTCCATCCTGCAGGTACACCCCTCCACACTTCAGCCTCCATCCTGCAGGTGCACCCCTCCACCCTCTGCACCTCAGCCTCCATCCTGCAGGTGCACACCTTCCACACCTCAGCCTTCATCCCACAGGTGCACCCCTCCACCCTCCACACCTTGGCCTCTATCCCACAGGTGCACACCCTCCACACCTCAGTCTCCATCCTGCAGGTGCACCCCTCCACCCTCCACACTTCAGCCTCCATCCTGCAGGTGCACCCCTCCACCCTCTGCACCTCAGCCTCCATCCTGCAGGTGCACACCTTCCACACCTCAGCCTTCATCCCACAGGTGCACCCCTCCACCCTCCACACCTCAGCCTCCATCCCGCAGGTGCACACCCTCCACCCTCCACCCCTCAGCCTCTATCCTGTCCTGATAATGGTGAATTCAAAATGGTGACAGCAGGTTGGATGACAGACTAACTACCTCTTCCAGGAGAAAGACGATCAGTAAAGCAGTCGTTCCTCTTCTATCCTATTTATTTCCCATTTCTATTCTAAACACAATAACACGGGTCAACCAAAGCTGTCCAGGATGCGGTAAAAATGAGGGCAATTGTGGCCTAGGTTAAGCACAGGATGACGAGTTCATTTTAAACATCACAATCTCAATCTCGCTTTCTCTTTGAAAACAGGGAGTAAACACTGACCTAAAGAGAAAATCAATAACATAATTAAAGGAGCTCTCATTATCTCGCTTTGTTAATTACTCCAACACTTTTAAATGGGTCTCTCATTTGTTCGTTACTGCCCCGTTTTGGTGTTCTTAGAAAACGTGATCTGCTGAAGGTCACTGCCATTCACAGTCAGATCATCGTCAACGCTTTTCACTCTCAAGCTGTACCTGGTCCCAACAAAGATCCCAAACCATGTTCAGGTATTTGAGAAGTGGTGATTTTTGGCAGCATGATTTTCTTCTCAATGACATTTTGTTCCTGTAAGAAAATTTGTGTGAAGAGGCTTTGTGCCTGTGAGTGATTTGTGCCTAGTTTGAAATGTCAATATTGGCCATACCCACGTGAATTTTGTAAGTTTGGGAAGGACAGCAAAGTAGGTACTAACTTTTCACTTCCTAGAGGGAATGCCGTGTGGCTCTCGTGGCCCCCAGTCTGCTGGTTCCCACTCAAGTGGTACCCGTGCCGGCCGGCATGCACATCACAGTGCGTGGGGCACTCACAACACAGAAGCCCTCTTCATCATAGTCAAGATTAGAACAGGATTTCTACCCATTTTTTTGGTCAATGACTTACTCAAAGGATGCTGAGTGCCCCCAGATAGAATGTTTTTATAGGAATACAGCATCCAGGAGTAGCTTGGAGGTGGAGACAGGGGTTCCAGAGGTAAATGGAATGTGCCCATGTGAGGAAGGCTTTCTATCCGATGTCTCATGTTGAGCATTTAAGCATTAACTTACATTTAAACTGGAGTCACGTCTTTTTTTTGGCAATATAGCATTCATGTTTATTTGCACAATCATGCTTTTCTGCTTACAATCCTGTTATTACAAAAATGTGACTAGGCTAAAGGAAATTAAAATTTTTAAAGCATCTCCAAAACCAAGTGACCTTTGATTGACCTTTTCTAAAATGTTAAAGTGATGAGAGAATTTTCAGGTGCTGGAATTTTTGAATTTTGTTTAGGCAAAGGGAAAATAACTCTATCTAGATGACTACTAGGAACCTTGTACTTTGAAACTGAACAATTAATACCCTGTTTCACTAACTGCATCTAAGATGGGACATACAGATTTCAAAATCAGATATGCAATCTTTTCTGACTCCGTCTGCAGGTAAGGGACGAGGCTGAGAGGACTGACGGGGCCCCTGTCCATTCAGTTAGTAGAGGGTGAGGGCTGGCATGACCTTGGGTTTTCATACCTGCCTTCCACGGTCTTTCTCAAAAGCAGAGTTAACATCATGGTTTCCAGAGGTGGCAGAACAGACATTGAACTTTATTTGTTGCAGACACGTTGAAATAAAATCTCTCATCTTCAACAAAGAACAATTGAGTAGAAAATTACCATTTAAAATATAATACTCTACAATTATTTCATTCTTGCTTTCCTTGTCTCAACGTACTTAAGATTATTACTTTGCGTTCTCAAGTTATTACCTTGTTTGGCAGCAAAGTGAGCATTTGAAGACAGGCCGAGGCCCCTTTCCACAGACCTCCCAGTGTGGTAAGAAAAAGGAGCTTTGCTTGTTTTCTGTAGATCCTGCTACAGCTCAAAGCCACCACTGTTGGGTTCAGCTAGAATCCTCTGCCCTAAATTGTGTGAGTTACCGTCCTGAGCATCATCTCGTTTGTGCAGAAATCTCTCACCTTTATGATCTCCTTCGTTTGTGCTTAATCGTCTAAGACAAGAATAGCGTGCTGTGCCTAAGGGGGAAATTTTCCATTACTACTGAGAAGATAAATGGTAGGAAGTAAAATGAACCAGGCTCATTACAACCTTCTGAAAAGAGGAAAAAAAAGAAAGAAACATGCAAATCGGTCTTCAGAAAGGATACAATAGGACTGACATTTTTAACACATTTCAATTGTGGCATTTTAAATCAAGGTTTTCATAGCGTACAAAGCAAACACAGACATTTGAAATAACGTAGGATGTTTAATATTCTTAACTATATTTTCCAGGGCATCTGTGCCACCCTTCGGAAGAAGTAAGCTATTTTTTAACCAACGCTGACAAAATGTGAACAGAAAGATTATATTTAAAGCATAATAATCATTCATTTATTTTGCTGTAGCTGTGCTTTTAATCGGTATAATAATGGCTGTAATGTCACTTGATAAACTGTGAAAATGCCCCAATTTCTAAGAACAGTTAAAAGCAGACAGCTCATTTGATGCTTTGAATATCTGATGAGCTATTGGATGACAGAACTGAAGGGAAGATTGATTTTTTTCAAAACCAAATACAGTCTACAATAATAAGCCAATTTCTTGCTAGTGATTCATTTGGAGAAGCAATTTCTAAACACATTTTCATTAGCTGCAATGAATGAACATTCTCAAGGTTCCACATCTTTAGCCTGAACTGGATGGGATGCTAATTCACTAATTGAGGTGGGTATTTTATGAGTGGAAAGCTTGGTAGTTATGGATCATCAAGTGTGATTCCAACATACATAGAAGCTATTATTCACATGAAGCTTAGGCACTTGAAGAAATGCATTTGCAAGGGAGGCTGAGCTGAGTTCTCCAACAAACTGGGCCAAAAGGATGAAACCACCTTCGGTCTCTAATCTAATTACAGGGTGCCCTAACTCGTAGAGATGCTTTGATCATACAAAGAGTGACCCAGTAATTGAAGGTCACTGGATTTCTCTTGTAAGGGTGAAAAAGAGCAGCCAAACCAACTCTGTGACCCCAGGAACCAATGCCGGGCCTCATATGATGCACAGACAGCTTGATAGTTACAATACAGGTAAACACTTGACTCTGTCTCTTCCTTTCCTTTTAAGAGAATGAGAATCTCGTAAGATGGTGATAGTGAGCGAAGAATGTATTTGTCCTTTTTTTTTTTCCCCTCTGGTATATCCAACTGTTCTTTAGGTAGGAATGAACCCCACATCTTCAGGGAAGAGTTTAGAAATTAAAGGACTTAAATTTCAACATTTTCCAGTATAAAAATCTCATAACAAATTTTTTTGAAAGCTCCTGATAAGGAATAATTTCTCATCTTGTCTTCTCATCTCATGCATCTGCCTTGAGTTCTTCACACAAAGTACGAGATCTTCTTTTGTCATTCGGTTAAACTCAACTATAATATGAATGTATTGAACAAATAAAGGCAAAGTTGGTCATCTCAGAAATGGAGAGTGCAGGGGGTTCTGCTTTTCTTTTTTACAACCAATTTATAGAAGAGTAATTAACATAAGATATTAAACATATCTTTAATATGTACAAGTTAAAGAGTTTGGAGATAAGTACACACCTGTGGAACTTTCAGTACAATCAAGGTCATAAATATATTTGTCTTCTCTAAAAACTTCCCCCCACCCTCTTTACTGCTATTATTATTTTGATAAGAATATTTACCCTTATGACAAATGGATATATATAGAGAGCTTACAATTATATATATAGCTAATATACAGATGTGCATAAGCATATAAATACACACACACACACACTCACAAATACCTTACTATTTATGCTACAAGGTCAATCTGGAGAGTGTAGATTTGGGTTAGGACTACCTCCTGCATCAGCAAATGCAAGTGATGTCAATTGCTCCTATTTACATGCTGTTTCCCTGCCACTGGTAATCTCTCACCCAGCCAAGGCTAAAGCACAAATTCCTTTGCTTGTTTGACAAGCCCTTTATGTGGTCTTGACTCTGCTTCTCACACTGACTTCATTGCACCTTGCTCTCTTCATCACTTCCAAAGATCAGGCCCCTGGGCGGCCTCCCAGGATGTCCACACCCCCTTTCAGCCAAGAACTCTCTGCAGTTCTTCCCGTCTGACATACTCAGCCACATGTATCAAGTCCTCCTCCTCTGAAGAATCTTTTCTTGGGTCTTCTGAAGTAAGACCCACCTCATTTCTCTATCAGATCTCCCTGGTCACTCCTCATAGCACTGTGAAGGTTGGGGTTGTGCCATTTATTAGTTTACTTGTCTATTTGTAATGATCCCTGACAAAGCATCAGGTCCAGGAGGTCCAAGAACTTCCTGTCCATGGTGCCTGGATCTGAACAAGTAACAAATAAGTGGACAGAACACGTAATTCCACACACAGGCAAAGTGTGGAAGAGCCCAAGTGTGTTTCACATCTTTTTTTTTTTTTAATGTTTTAAGATAACAATATTTTTAATAATAAAGATTAAGATACTTTCATGCAAAAAAGGAAATTAGTAAAAGAGAAATAAGTTGATAAAAGAACAGAATAAAACATGTGGTGTTTATATAACCACATAGTCTATAAGGAAAGTCGCATTATAAATGGAGTTTCACGGTCTTTGTCTTACATGTGGGTCGTCTATTCATTCTCCAATTTTGACTTCAATTAAAAATTCTTGTTTTCACCTGCCTATGACTCTGATGGTACAATTCACGATGGTTCTTTCTTACTTCCAGGCAACACCAACACCTCCCCGACGTGGCTTCATTTTGAAGTTTTATTCTCCTTAACCACCGTATGAAATAGAAAATGGACATTTTTTGGTTCTTGAGTTGTGGAAGAAAAGTTGTACATATGTAGGTGTGCTCATTTGGGGCCCTTTATATTTTTGTTTTGATTTGAATGTCAGTATGAAATGTTAACATCATTCTTTTCTTGCCTTTTGTTGATAAACACTTTTTTTGGCCACTACCCTTATCCTGAAGTCAGGCTGATAAAAAGATCAGCAGATCTCAGGAATCTAACCACGGACAGCATGTTCACCATCTCAACATTTCTTACTAAAATACTTAGAAAAATACACAAAGAGCTCTCCATTTTTTCATAATAAATATGTGATTACATATGTGTAATTTAGGATAATATAAGTTAGTTAAGGAAAAATATAGTGGAAACTCCTGAAGGGGCCAAAAGTTTCGGGGAAAATCTTCAGACTGTAATCCCTTCTCTTCGTAAAGGCTCTGAGTACAGATAGCTGAATAGGTTAGCTCTACACATTCTCCAGAATTATGCAATGTTCATGCCGCACAAATTATTCTAGAACATGCAGACATTGCTTTTTAATTTGTTATTACAAATCAATATAACTCTGATACCAAAAATTAAAAAAGAGGTCACACATACCCAACTACAAATCAGTCTCAGTTGTAGGTAGGCATAAAAATTCAAAGTTACTTAAGGTAATATGTTAATGTATTTATCTTCTCTGTATTTTCATTTCCGTACCCATAAAATCCAATTTATAATATTTATCTCTAAATAGTAGTTATGATTAGTATACATATAATAATATTTGTACTCTAATTAAAACAATTCATCCACATTGATCTATGCTTAATCCTGCATGTGTACCAATATTCTTCTAAAAAAATCATCAGTTGGGATTCCTTTGGATAAAATAATGATAAAGTAATTGATCTTTTGCATCAAGACCATGACCTGTTCAGCTGGATTGAGGATAAGGATTCCCTGCCCAAAATTTTTATTATGTAAATGTGAGGAAAGGCAGTTATCTTCAGTGTACAGAAGTTGCCTACCAAGGAGGGAATGACATTATATTTGCATCAAGGCTCATCCTTTTTTCTAATCATGCACCTAACATTCTTTGCCAAGAAAGGTCTTATTACAGGTGAGAACAATTCATAGCCTTGCATTCAAAATTATGTTCTTTTTAACCTGACTTTGTAGCTCATTTCTAAATCAAGCCCAAGCTCATTTTGAAAGGAAAAACAGTCAAGGTGAGAGGTTCTGAAAATAAATGGGAATGTTGCCTCTTTTGATCTTCCGGTCTTTCCTAAAGTTGAGATGTTAGTTTCAGGGTTTTGTTATGCAAGTCATCAGGGGGAAGTTCTGTAAGCTAAATTATTTTATGAGAGTCCCTGGGTCATACCCCTACATAATATGTCATTTTGATGGCATTGCATAGGTTTCCTGCAAGTTTTTGCATTTGTCTTTTCATTTATTATTTTTTTTTTAAAGAGTTGGTCGGTAAGAATTGCAAATGGATAATACATGAAAATCATTGCACACACTTCAAAGGCATTGTATGTGTCTTTTACAAAGAGAAAAGTACTTGTACATATTTATAAAAGATACTGACACAAGAGAAATTTATTTCAGTGCCTTCTCAGTTCACTGCTTGGGGGATGGAGAGGTGGACGGCAGTGATGGTGCATTGACTCTGGCTTCCGCCGTCCAACCATCAGGCACTTTAAAGATGTGATTCCATTGAATCCTTTCAAGAACTCTGAAATCTCTGGTATCATTATGGATAATTACAGATACTTAGATGAGTCTAAGAAAGAATAAAGGCTGTACCCCATTATGTTTTCAAACCTGTACGATTTCATAATATAGTATAATACTTAGCTTGCAGGTTCATCTGACATGGAATTCCCATGGTGATCCTGACAGTGTAAGGAATCCACTAAAGCTCACTTTTTTAATTATCAAAATTCAAATTATATATCCCTGTTGGAACCCAGAAGGCAAGCTTCATCTTTGGGATCCCATGCTACCTAAATAGAATGGATACCTCCACCCGGAAGCCATAGGAGACACAAAGCAGACAGATAGACATGAATTGAAATTTAAAGTCAAAAAGAAAGCCAGGCGTGACCCAAAGGGGATCTCCTGAACCAAAGTTTCTAAAAGCATATTTTTTAAAGGTAGAAGTTCAGAAGTATTGAACCAATTTCCAAGGAAATAGGGGTAAAGCAAGTGAGTCAGGGGATGGAGTAAACACCTTGGGCTAGTGTTTACTCCTTATTTCTCCATTTGGGAAGACCCCAAAACTGGCAGGAAACTGATTGCCTTTCAGCTAAACATGGTGAACACTGCTGTTTGGGCTTTCCCACGGAATTCTAGATTTTCTGCTCATTCCTGATGCACTAACCCTAATTACAGGAATCTGGCCTCTATTTGCTACACAGAACCCTTCTCTGGAGCTCTGACCTCTGCATAAAGACTAGTAAATCTTTATTTCAGAGTTACAAAGTAGAAGTCTGTCTGATTTTCAGATTTATGTGTTTGGATCCAGCTCTCTCATAAATGTTTGATTTGGGTCCAATAGTTGAGTACCTGAAATTCATAAATTTACCTAAACGTTGTATAAATATCTTAAAAAATGACTGAGATATTGCAATATCTGAGTTCTTGTTGAACTCTTGACTGAGGCACAAGGATTTCCTCATCACACATGGACCCCTCCATTCCCTCTGCAGCGGCTAATGGACCCATGGACCCCTCCATTCCCTCTGTAGTGGCCAATGGACGCATGGACCCCTCCATTCCTTCTGCAGCAGCCAATGGACCCATGGACCCCCCCCCATTCCCTCTGCAGCGGCCAATGGACCCATGGACCCCTCCATTCCTTCTGCAGTGGCCAATGGACCCATGGACCCCTCCATTCCTTCTGCAGCGGCCAATGGAGCTCATTTGCCTGGCCTCTGACTCATGAATCCCTCTGTTTGGGAGTGCTCCTGGTCTTGAACTTATAAACACATGGACCACCTGCAGCCAGTCTGTAGCCATGCCTCTGAATTTGAGCATAATTTATGTTTGCCAACATCTGCCTAATGGATTGGGGTTACTTGAATAAAATATCCTCTGAAGTGTGTGACATTCCCAGCATCAGGGGGGTCACTTCATCTCTCATCCAGGCCATCCACTCTTTTTAATTCCTTCCTTGTCCTCGGTCACCTTCCTTTCTCATCACCCTCCAAAGCTAATGTGAAATCACATTACAGTCTTCAGAATCCTTCTCCACTGTCTTCCTACCCACACGCTCAGAAGTCTATTCTGCCACCTATATTGCCAAAAGGAAATTATGTTTGGCACAGATAAAACTAAATTCGAAGATGAAGTATCTCAAATTAGGATTTTAGATCAGCTAATATTTTGTAAAGCCTTAATTTTATATCTATTGAAAAAGAAGACATTCTATTTAAAAAACATTCTTTTTCCAGTGAGTTTTGGGAACATCCCAAGATAGTGTAGAAAAACCTCCAAACTGAGAGATCAAAGAAATGACCCAGATGGATCCAGCGTGGTGAGGTAGATGTGCTTGTTGGAGGTTATTTACACAGGGCTCTCATTACGGGGAGATGGGAATCCTCTGGGCACTCACTCCTGGCAGCAGCAGGAGTTCTTTTGACAGTAAGCTCTGTACTACTTGCCTGTTTGTGGAGCCTGAATTTCTCTCTGGCAAATGACACACATTTCTTTCTCTGCATCCTGATATATTTACAAACCATACGGGTTAAACATGTACAGTACTTCCCACGGAGGGAGCCTTTAGTGTTACAATTAACTAAAGGGTACTCAGGCAATTCAGAAAGTTTAAACATTTCAAACTGGTCTTAGGACTTATGATCATCTATGCAGAAGGAGATGCTTAAGAATACCCCTGGTGCTTTGTATTTCTTTCAGCTTTTTGTTTTGATCTACATTTCTAAATTCAAAGGAACCCTTCATGAGTTCTGTTAAACATTAAAAGCCAGTAGTGGGGAATGTGTATTTTTCCCTTGAGCTCATTAATCAAGTTTTCTTCAGAGATATCTGGAATCTTTTTATTATTCTGAGGTGTCAGTGAGTAATCACCATTTTCAAGATTATCACATCATTAATCAGTATGGAAAATGTAAAAAAAAAAGGACTAAAAAATGTTAAATTTCATGGGACTTGGATATTGGGGGACGTTAGATTCATTTATAAGTAACTTTGTAGATTATGCTCATTTGTAAGTCAGAGGCGAGTAGCTTTAAACCCTGTCCGACGTGTGCTTCTGCATAAATTCACTTTCCCCAAACAAGCTTTGCTTTATTTTCTTTTGCAGCCTAGTTTCACTTAGGTTAGTGAGATAACTTGGTGTGAACATCAGTTTCACCGGGTCATATCTCAAGCAACTTAGTACCTCTCTGAACCTCCAAGTGGGTAAGATGGAGCATCACCCCTACTTTTCAAGTGTAGTATGAAGATTAAAGGAGTTTGCATGTAAATTGATGTGTAGAAGTCCCTCCTCAGAGACTCATCTGCACAAGACTTGCTTCTCCAAGTACTTTCCAGGAGTGTTCCATAACATCCTACTATTGACCCCGGTTTATACAGGCATCAGTGTCACACTGTGTGATGATGACAGTGTGACTGGAGGCCCTTGGCTTTCTGAATGAGTAACAAGTGACATAGTGTAGTATTTAGTTCTTGTGGTCCAAGGTATTTAACCAGTAGCTGAGTGACTGCTCTGTGAATTTCTTTCATGGGGTTTAGAAAATATCTCTTGGGTCCACTTATATAATCAAAGATAGTAAAATTAAAATGTAAAGTACATTCAGGGGGCCTCTAGAGAGTGTGTCCGAGGTCCGCTGAAGCCTTTTTCTCATCTTTGACAGGAGTCTCAAAATAGTTGGGTTATAAAGGTATTTATTTAACTTTTGGAACCTGTGATGCAAACTATCAATTCAGTCACGTTGGAGGCTAAGAAGGAAAAGCATGAGAGGGGGACTTTGCTCTTTCTTCTCAATCACCACTGGAAGAATAGACTTTTCCTGGAGGAAGTGTTTTTGGTCTAGTTTTCTACACACAGTATCGTCATGCTTTACTGTGAGGGCGGGTCAAGATAACTCTGCGAACGTCACCTCCTGTTCAGATTCCTTCCCTTCTCCCCCAATAACCGTATTATCTTTCTGAACTAATCCCTTCGGCATCTAGCGTCTCCCTAATTCAATCTTTATTGATTTCATCTACAACATTACCAAATAACCTTTCTTATTGCCATGCTATATATGGGCTCATTTTCTACAACTCTACTTGCCTATACATGATAGCCCAAATTTCCCTCCAAGTACACAGGCTGTGTATTAAACAAATATAAGACTCCATCAGCTCTGCTATGTGTACCTTCATTCAACTTCTGCTTCTCATAAGTGGTGGTGCTTTGCCTTGTGCATCTCTGGTTCTTGAACGACAGTCATCCAAAATGTACTGCGTGAGCCTCCTCCTTCCCCAGCATTGCCAGGCTCCAACTCACAGGGCTTGGCACCGTGACAGCCAGAGAGGAGGAGGCAGGGCTGAGCCTGGACCAGTGGCTGGCGGAGTGGGTGGAAAGTGGTGGCAGAGTCTAAGAAGGGCTGATGACCACACGTGAGGCCCGGCTTCCACCAGCTGGTCAGCTGTCCAGCTCACCTGACATGAACTTTGGCTAATTATACGATCATTTACATTGTGGTTTTAAAATTTCTCTGCTCTTAAAATCATCAAAGCAGTGCCAAAATATAAAGTATAAAAATGGGAGAGAACTCAGCTCTAGGAATTATTTTTATTTATTTACTTATTCTTGAAACAGACTCTCAGAGTCTGTCACTCTGGCTAGAGTGCAGTGGCGTCACACAGCTCACAGCAACCTCCAATGCTTGGGCTCAATCAATCCCTCTGCTGGAGCTTCCCGGGAAGCTGGAACTGCAGGCATTTGCCAGCCTCAACGCCTGGCTAATTTTTCTATTTTTAGTAGACATGAGGTCTCACTCTTGCTGAGGCTGCTCTTGAACTCCTGAGTCCAAGGGTTTCTCCTACTTCAGGCTACCAGAGTGCTGTGAGTCACCACACTGCAGTTCTAGGAATTACTCCCCAAATGCTTAGTAAAATCCAACCTTTTGTCCTTGAATATTCTTTCCCTCAATTAGTGAGACTTCAGAAGGCCGAGACCCCTCTCCTTCCGTGCAGCTGCTCTGTGGGGGCCGCCCCCCTCTCGAGTGTTTCACATTCACTCTCACCGAGAGCTGCTTGCTGTTGGCTTCCATGGAATGCCTCCTGTGATCACTAAGAACGTCTACTGGGAGAATGGTGACAATACTTCTGTGAATTTTATCAAGTTAGGATGACGTTGACGTGGGTCACAATTATCCTTGCTGTTTGTTATTCCCGGAGTCTAGACCCTTCATTCTCGGCAGGGACAATATCACCCCCATGGGAATTAAATCAGTTCTGAGAGGGTGAAATCTTTAATATTGCAACCATCTCTGCATCTATCTCTGCAATATCTCACTTCTTAGTATTTCATTTCTATCATTAGGGAGAACTTAAATTTAATTTATTTTTTTTTCCTCAGCAAGGCAATATAAAAAAAGAAAAGAAGTATGGAGAGACACTGATCTATGCCATAGATATGTTCTGTGCAGATGGCGGCACAGATTGACCATTAATCAATCTCTCCCCTGTAGAGCCCCCAAATTATATTTAGCACATAGTAAGTCACCAACAATTGTTCGTAGAATTGAACAAAAACCATAATGCTTGAATTAAAAGTGCCAAATTGCGCTGCATATTTTTCTACCTCTAAAGGCAATAGTGTTTATATTCTTTTTTCAATATTAATATGTTTATCTTTATCTTTCCTCTGTGATGAAATAAATCAAATACTAAAGTACCAGCATATAAGAAAGAGAATCTGGGTGGTGCTCTATAATGAAGCCCAGGCAACACTGTTGTTATAATCGGGACCGTCACAATAGTCACACCACTACTGTACATAACTACAGAGTAGGGAGCCGTGGTAACCACGCGTGAACCAGAGCTTCCCCTGTGTCACAATATTCTCTTGGTGATGTTTTTGGATGAACCAAAGTTGAGATGTCAACACATGGGGTAAAGGGTTTTAAGTCTATTTGCCTGCAGTTAATTCCAAAATAAGTATGATAATAATTTAAAAAAAAGTTCATGAGAGAAAGCTTCTCCTGTTTTTCATTTGTTATTTTTCATTTAATATTTGAAAGAACTTTTCCAGGCAAGCAGTCCTCTAACTTCTCTTTTCGTTGGTTATAAAAGTCTCCGAGATGTTCGGACACTCATCTAAAGCAGGCCCTGGACATGGGTGGAGTGTGGATCAGCCGCCCTCCAAATCTCCCGGCGTTCCCACACCACATTTCTCCCAGAGTGAGGTCTATCAGCCTCAGCCCGTGACGCTTGATAAGACAACTGTTCCCTCAGAAAGCATCCAGCGTTTCACTCCTATGGGAGTCCATCCACTCAACTCACTAATTTTGATTCACTGCAACAAACACCCACCTCTGATTCATTTCACCAAACTTGGGAGCACCTGTCTGTCTGTGGCTCTGGCCTGAATCAGTGATTCCACAAGGAGCACTAGATGAGGAAACGGGCTAGATAAATTCAGTTTAAAATCACTGAGGCCCAGGAAGGTTAAATAAGTCCCCCGTGCACTTGAACCCAAGCCACGGTTTTCACTGCCTCTTCCGGCTCATCCTTCCTCATTACAGAGCTGCTGCCTGTATCCCTCTCTTACCCTTTTCTCCTTCATGACTCACGGTCCCCCTGCGCTGTGAATGATGCCCTTACTTTTCTTTATTAATGGTTCAAACCTGACCGTGATGTTAAAATAAACACATCGTATAATATTTTAAAAATATGAGGAGGCAGGGAAAGGAGGGGTAAAAACCTAACTGTCGGGTATGAGCTCAATCCCAGCGATGGGCACACTAAGCCTCAACTTAAACATTATAAAAGATATTCATGCAAAAAAAGTCGGCCCTTTACTATTTTGAAATAAAGAAAAATATGTGAAGTAGCAATTCAAAGTACCTGAACAATCATCTACACACATGTATTGTCTGTACATCTATGCAGTTCTTTTAATCCTCTTGTATATATTTAAGCATTAAATGATTTTTAAAGGAGGAATTTAGTGTGGATTGTGTTCCTAAAAGTAACGAAGCCTTTTATATTATCACTACTCAAGTGATTTTGCTGGAATGCAAGGCTATCTTCAGTGAAATAATTACAACACTCTGCCGTTCACACTAAAAGCAGATAAAAGCACTTGTGAAGTATGCATGGCAGTCAAGAGCTGGGGGAAAACATTATTTAAACATAAAATAGGCTGGAGATTGATAGGACGCGCCCCAGGAGAAAGGAAAGGTGTTTATGTATTTATTTGAAAAATGTTTACTGGAAACTTAATGCAGATCTTAGGTCTTGGAGAAATAAGGGTCAGTAAGAGAAAGGGTCGCTTATCTCAGGGAGCTCAGAAATGAGTGGAAGAGAAAAACGGGTAAAGAGAAAAGTTCCCTTTATAGAACAGGGGTTGTGTCAGAGAAGCGTGTGAAGTGCCAAGATCTCAGAGAGGTGGTGGGGAGACTCAGGGGGAAGGAAAGGGCTTGAAGCCAAGTGATTTCACATCTCTAACCCGCACTAGAAAGGACCACACCTACGGTGCATCTTACAAGGGCACGTGTGGAATTTACTAGGTGTAGAATATAAATGTCTTAACACAATAACTAAGAAAGTGCCATGAAGGCTAAGTTGACCAGTTTGATGAAAGCATTTCAAATTGTGTGGAGAACCAGTATGTTGTACCCCATGATTGGATTAATGTACACAGCTATGATTTAATTAAAAAAAAAAAAAGCACTGGAACTTTATGTGTGCCAGGAGACGCTGGGGTACAAATCCCTTTTATAAGACTGAACTAAGCTTTTCACACATATAATCATGTTTTCCTCTATTTTAGGGACAAATAAAGGACGTAAATAGCCATTGATGACTAATTTTTTCTCAGAAATGTGCATTTGAACAGAACATTTAATGCTTGCATAATTCCAGGGGAAAAAAATCTACATTCGAGCATCCTGCCGGCTTGCTAGTTAGTACTTCCTTTAAGCAGCAGACACCACCACACCCAGCACAACTTTGCAACAAAGAGGGCTGGTATTTGGATAGCATCACTGTCTGCTCTGTATACCTCGGAGGTAAGGCGAGGAACCAGCCATCTTCTCCTCCTTTTGAAGAGGTTACACACGTAATATCTGATAAAATGCTCTCTGTCTATGCCCAATCCTGCCCTCAAAAAATAATGCAAACCTATTCTTTGTTTTATAAAAAACTAATTTAGGTCATAAGCAGAATAGTGGATACATTATGGTAGTTTCTGCGGTTTGTTTAATCTTGCCCCGTGTAGGAAACACAAGAGAAGAATGGCAGTTCTCTCACAGGTCTCCTGGCTACTGGGTGTCCTGAAATGTCAAATTCTACTTGTATTTGAATAGAACTAAGTAATGGGTCTAGCCTTGCTTCCCTGAAGTCATAAATCCAAATGAACCCTTCTGCAGTTTCTTCATCAATAAAACGATCATCTGGACTTAGGTATTCGTGAAGAATCTTACATGCTCTAGAATTCCATAGCTCTAATAAAATCACTTAGAATTGGAGGGGAAGTGCTCTAAGATGCAGACAAACATGGACCGTGCAGGTCTCTGATGCCTCATCAAATCTTCTTTTATATTGGTTGCTGTGTGTCAAATGGCGACCCAGGATCCAGGAGCATGGACTCTTCACACTGCCTCTGGACATAGAACAAAATTATTTTCCTACAGAAACACTTCTGTAATTCTCATAGGTGGTTTCTGAGAACATTCCCCTCAGGCACTGCCATTTATGATTCTGTCACTAAACATCTTTCTCACATATATTTTTGGATAAATTAAAGATGGAAATGATACTGTATTATTATGAGTGAAAAATGTCAACACTTTTTTTTATGTGGGTCTCATATTTGCGAGGCAAGCGTGTCATACATATATATATATTTTTTTTCTGTCAAGATGACAGATGCTTGGCAGTGATTGATATTACTGTCAAGTCATTTAAAGAAGAAATGGACAATTTTGTGAAATTGGGAGACGAGAACGCTGACCTCCTGCTGCTCATCACGTGGGTATCATTTTCTGCTCAAACTGCCATTTGTTTCAGATCTTTGCTCTCAAAGTCAGGAAGGTAAAGAAAGTGATAGCAGCTGACCATGATCCACTCACCTAGTTGTAGGCAGGAAAGAAAACTGGGTGGGGTGAATCTGGCTTCTCTGTTCCTGTGGAATCTGCCCAGGTACCATGAAAATATCACCCAGTAGGAGGGAGGTCTGGGGATCTCAATTCTGCTGCTGTGGTTTGAATGTGTACTAACCAAAATTCAATTGCCAATGTGTTGAAGAGGTGGGGTCTCTAAGAGGTACTGAGGCTACGAAGCCTCCCCTTTGGGAATGAGTTTGAGGTCCTTATGAAAAAGGCTTTAGCAGCACTCAGCTGGGCTGCTCTGGCCCCCTCCGCCCTGTGAGGACTCAGCCTTCGTGCTTCTTGCCCTTTTTTCATAGTCCCTCCCACCACATGAGGCTCCAGCAAGAAGTCTCTCATTTGAACCCAAAAGTTCAACCTGGGAAATGTAGTGAGACCTTGTCCGTGCAAAAAAGAAAAAAAATTACATGGTAGTACATGCTTCTAGTCCTGGATACTTGGGAGGCTGAAGTGGGAGGATTACTTGAGCCCAGGAGTTCAAGGTCACAGTGAGCTATGACTGAGCCACTGCACTTCAGCCTGGATGACAGAGCAAGACCCTGTCTCAAAAAAAAAAAAAAAAAAGAGACTCTGATTACTTTGATCAAAATAAATTATTCTTCATAAGGTCGGTGGAGCTACCTCATCCAATAGTTGAAGCAATTGAAAAGAAAGTTTTAGAAGAAAAGATGGAGTTTTTCTGACTAAGAAATTCAGCTTCAAGAAGACTGCAACATGGAAGCCTGCCTGAGTTGTCATTGTTCTACATTGTCCTGTGAGTGGACTTGCCCATTCCTGAAATCACATGAGCCAGTTCCTCAAATTAAACTTCTTTCCCTCCCTCTCTTTCTCCACATCTTTCTGTTTCTGTCTCCCTTGGTTGCTCTGGAGAACGCTGACTAATTCACAGTGACGTTAAGTATGAGGACGCTCAAAGGCCAGGAAAGCCAGCCTTGCCTGAACAATGGTCCTGGTGGGAGAAACAGCACGCAGACAGTCTGTGATTTAGGAGGGTTTGACTTCACAGTTTTTCCAATGTTTTCACACTTCAAAAACAATATACATTCGATACATTGAACGCAACTTAAGACATCGCATGTTGGAATGCATGTTTGACATTTTCAACTCCTGCTGGGCTTCCTGTGACATCATCCCATCACCTGTGTAGTTCTGGGAGTGGAGCCCTCTGATATTCTGAGGCTGGTAGAGAGATAGCACAGCTGAGTGAACTCAGCTTAGACATATTAGGAACACAAGGAGAGAAAGGAGGCGGAAGGAGCTGACAAAGAAGTGAGTGCTAAGGTGCTTAATTCAGTCACATAAATAAATGATGTGATAATTTACAAAATTAGAAGAGTGGGGGTCCTTAGCATCACTTTCAAAAATGCAGGTGAAATTCAGGGACTTTATTTGACCGTATTTACACATTCTATCACTTGGGTAGTTATTCCTGACTTAAGAAAGCACCCAACTTTCCGGAGTTTAATTAGTTTGAGAATTAAGGACGGTGCCATCAATTTTATTTTGTGAGCCATTGTCACAGTTTCTCTATTTGGATTCCTGTAATAGCCCATTAAAAATTACATTACATCCCTTGATCTACTAATTTCAGAGTCAAGTTTATATATTTATTTTATCTATGAAAAATTCCATTTGTACTGCGGCAAGAAAAGAAGGAAAATGTAATTAAAGTCTCAGAAGTCGTCGGATAACTTTTAGACAGATGCTATTATACTGTTTCAAGGAATAACAAGGCAAATGGGTCTGGGTCAGAGTTCAGGGAACTGAACACAATGACTAGGATATGAAACAAAAACAATTTTCTCAGGGGAAAGTAGCTTCATATTTATAAAGATCACCTCTCAATTATTACAGAATTAAGATTTTTTTTAACTGAGTAAAAGATACAAGGTTTAGAAATAAAATTCTTTTTCAAGAAATATCAAAACAGGTGCAGCACCCATAGCACAGTGGTTACGGTGCCAGCCACATACACCTAGGCTAGCAGGTTCAAACCTGGACCCAGGCCAGCTAAGCAACAATGACAATTGCAAGAAAAATAGCTGGGCATCATAGCAGGCACCTATAGTCCCAGCTACTTGGGAGGCTGAGGCAAGAGTATCTCTTAAGCCCAAGAGTTTGAGGTTGCTGTGAGCTGTGACACCACAGCACTCTACCAAGGGTGACAAAGTGAGACTCAGTCTCAAAAAAAAAAAAAAAAAAGAAAAGAAAAGAAAAGAAAAGAAAAAAGAAATAGCAAAACAGAATGTTGATGTATTATCCATATAGAAATACTGCATAATTTCACTTCTAAATATGAAGTGGCATTGTGCTATGGCTGAGCAGTTATATAGAAAAGTAGTCTTTCAAACTTCATTAACAACAATTGCTTCTCTGCCTACTGTATAGAAATGTGAGGATAAAACAAGATTATAGACGTGAAATCATTATGTAAGTTGTGAAAGTTGGATGATGGCAGTAAGATAAAAAAGAAGGAGAAGAAAATACTGACAGATAAATGTATCCCAGTAAACATTTTAAAGAAGACAGAAGTAAATTTTTAGGATAAAATTGGCAACATGCTCTTCAACACATCAGGTATGAGAGATGTCGGCAACACATTTCTCATATCCCTTGCTGAAGAGTCTGTATTTTTACAAAAATGCTAGAGGATGTATGATAGCACCTGGGCTTGTATTAAGACCCTGGAATTGCTTTGCTTACTACCTGTATCTAAGAATACAGTAATACCTGCAGAAGGGGCCATACACAAACATGTTCTTTTTGGTACTGTTGATAAATATGTTAAAAATGAAACACTTTATCCAGGAGCTACATAACTCCACCTGCAGGCTATGCAGATCTCTCATGGATTTTTACCGACCTTGACCTTCCTCACTGTTGGCTTCAGCCCTCCAAGCCACCCAGCCACCCACCAATCCTTGTCCTTTTTCTTCCCAAAATTATAACTTCCCGATGGAAGAAGATAAATTAAGCATACCCATTTACTAGAAAAAACAAAATTTAAATTAGAGTCCTTTAGATAAAGCAAAAATCTCTTAGAGATGTTAACTACAAAGATGAAAACGTACAATTTAAGACTAAGCTTTGAGTATTAAATGCACTACCAACTAATTGTGTATTCAAAATATCAAAACACAAAACTGCTTGAAATACAAATCTGAAAACAAACATAAAAACAAGTCTATCAATAAAGAAATGGCTAAATTAACTATGGCATGTCAAAAGTGTGGGATGAAGCATTTAAAATGAGGTTCAAATGCGATATCCTTTCTCTGCCCTAGAATGCTTAGTCTGCAGAAGGGTTGGCTACACTGCAGCTGCCTCCCCATTGCCCTTACCAGACCAGGAAGGAGGCAGGAAGGGCAGCATTCTCACATGCATTGTGACTGGTGATGTGCACTCCCCAGCAGCACACCCTACCAGCTGGAGCAGCTGCCTCAGTCTGACTTGGATGTCAGGAGAGCTCCAGGCACTGCCCTGCCCCTCTCTGGAGGGTCACTTTCTATCTACCCAGCCCCACCATCCACTGGTGACTCAGCCACTGCAGGTCAGTGAGATACCCCGCCATCATCCTCAGTCCTACAACATGCCCCCTGCAAGGTCATACAATGCACACAGGCCAACGGTCTGTTACCCAATCCACCAGATGAGATTCCCAACATGTGCCCTGGTACCCACCAAGGTCCCACAACCTTCCTCGCTGCTGGTGGCAGTTGTGTAAGCCACTCAGGCCCCCTTCCAATCCCTATGCACTGAGCTGGCACACATCACAGTCCCCAGACCTCCCAAAGTCCCATGACACACTTGAGTTCTCTTCAAAATCAGCCCATGAGCCAATGCACCAGTTACATTCTTGCCATCTGCTTTTGTCCAGAGGGACTTGTCCAGCCCCCTGCCCAAGCTTCCAGCAGTGGCCCAGGGACAAACCCACCATTCTAAATGAATATTTCCCAGCACTGGCTCAGACTGCAACACAACAGGGGGTTTGGATGGTGTGGAACATCTGCATTCCAGGGTCTCAGTGCCACCCCCTCACCCCTGGGTCAGTCCTCCTGAGTAGGAATAAAAGGACTATCTAGAGACCTCTCCTCCTTCTCACTAAGCCAGAGAGTTCCCAGCAAAGGAGAACAGGTGCATTCCAAACCTATCAGCTCTAAACAATCAGAAGGTGTTTCAGAGGACAAGAAATAAGCAAAACATCTCTGGCAACTTGTAGAATCAAGCTAGTTCAACGCCCCCAAAGGACAACAATAGATCATAGCAGCTGACCTTAACCAAAGGCAATTGTAGAAATGTCAGAATGGAACTCAGAATATGCATGTTGAATAAGATGAATAATATGGAAGAGAAAGTTGAAAACTAACACAAAGAAGCCAAAGAAATATCTCAGGACATAAATGACAAATAGGAAGAATTCACTGAAGAGAGAACAACATAGAAGAGAATATAACAGAACATAGAAGAAATAAAAGAGTCATGTAAGGAATTAAAAAATACAGCAGAAAACATCACAACAGGCTAAACCAAGCAGAAGAAAGTATTGCAGAGCTTGAAGACAAGGCTTTCAAACCAACCAAGTTAGTCAAAGACATGGGAAAAATAATAAAGAAGAATGAACAAACACTCAAAGAATATTGCAGTATGTGAAATGAGCCAGTATGTGAATTATTGGTGTCCCTGAGGGAGGATAGCAAAAAGCAAAAAGCATGGAAAATACTCAAGGTAATTACCAGGGAGGACTTTATTGGTATTACCAGAGATTTAGTTTCCCAGATACAAAATGGTCCTTGAACACCAGGGAAGATTGCAGCAAATTGACATCTCCATCAACCTGGCCAAAATCAAAATATGAAAGAAAATTCCACAAGCTTCAAATTGAAAGCAACAACTAACCTGTAAAAGAAAATCCATCAGGCTAACAGACTTCTCAGGGGGAAACCTTATAAGCCAGAAGGGATTGGGACCCCATTTAATCTTCTTAAACAGAAAAAAACATTGCATTGCTCAAAATGACTCATAGATTCAATATAATCCCATCAAAATACCAACATCATATTTCACAGATCTAGAAAAAAAAATTCTATGCTTTATATGGGACAAAAAAAAAAAAAGCCTGAATAACCAAAGAAATGTTAAACAAAAAGAACAAATCTGGAGGCATCACATTACCTAACTTCAAATTATACTACAAAGCTATAGTAAATAAAACATTATGGTACTGGTATAAAATATAGACATAGGCTAATTGAACAGAACAGAGAACCCAGAAATAAAACCACACAGCTAGTTATGACCAACTGATCTTTAGCAAGGCAGACAAAAATATTCACTGTGGAAAGGAAGCCCTGTTCCATAAAATGGTGATGAAAAAAATTCAATAGCCTCATCCACAAGAATGAAACAGTACTCCTATCTTTCATCATATAAAAAATTAATTCAAGATGGATAAAAGACTTAAACATAAGGCATAAAACTCTAAAAATTATAGAAGAGAATGTAGGATAAACTCTTCTAGACATTGGCCTCAGCAAAGAATCTATACTAAGACCCCCAAAGCAAATACAACAATAGCAAAACTAAATAAATGGAAATTAATTAAATTGAAATGCTCTGCCCAGAAAATGAAACAATCAACAGAGTTAATAGATAACCTGCCTGCAGAATGGGAGAAAATATTTGCCAACTGTGCACCTGGCAAATATAGACACAGTTCTACAAAGAGCTCAAACAAATCATCAAGAAGATAAAAACACAACCCCATCAAAACGTGGGAAAAGACATGAATAGAAGTTTTCCAAAAATATAGATAAGTGGGCATCAAATACGTGAAAAAATGCTGAACATTGAATTTTCTTACCTCAAGCTAAATGGTGAGAGGTTGTGTAACCCTGTCCTGTTGGGTCACTTTTCGCAGGATGTCCAGGGAATGTCTCGGTGGACACTGATACCCAGACCAACGGCATCATCATGACCTCAGTGAGTGGCCTCAGTAGCAAGTGTAGTCTTTACTAACCCAGCTTACAAGAGGTCCACTGCCTCTACAGACCCATCAGTCAATTCCCAATTGTTATTGACATATTTGGCACTGAGTGGTTAGGCTATAGGGTAAGAACTATTACAGTGAGCCTTTAAAACCCCTTCCCTCCCTGGGCAAGATATTATCACATCTCACATTCTGAGTGGTCAGGAAGGAGTCATAGTGACAAGGATCAAACCCTCCACAACAGATCTAAAGAATGCAAGGTGGGGTAATTATATATCTCCAAATAGTTTTCTATCCTGGCTCCTGCAGCAACAAGAGAGGTCCTGGAGAAAAACTTTGGATTATAATAAGTTTAACAAATAGTTAGCTCACTTGTAACTGTCATGTTGTCAGAATTACTGGACCATAGTTATGTGGCTCTTGAATATTGATTTAGCAAACACATTCTTTTCAAGTAAAGTCAAAAGTCGAGATTAGACACAAGTCATACTCATGAAACAGACAACCGTACGCTTTCACTGTCTTGCCTTACGGCTAACTTCCTTGTTCTGTTTCATGATGATATAAAGAGGTCTAGACTATTTGTTATTCTACAGAATATCACATTGATTCATTTGGGCAAAAGGTGAAAATTGCTGGGAGCCTTGGAAACTTCTTCCCTAGAGAATGGGAGATAGGCCCTTTGAAGTTTTAAATACCCATCACTTCAGTGAAGTGTTTAAGGGTCTGGTGCTTAAGGATGTTTCAGAATATCCTCTCCAATGTAAAAGAGAAATTTCTATTACCTGCATCACACACCACAGATAAGCAGGTGCAACCTGGGAAGGTTCTGGAGAAATATTTCTCTGTTCCCTATACTGGGTGATGTGAATGGCTCCAGGTCTGAGTGGGGCTGATGGCAGGAAATGGCTCTATAGCAAGGTGACGCTAGGACACAGAATGCAGAAGCTTCCTAGGATGACAGATATGTTCTTTCTGGTAACAAGCATTGTGATTACACAGAGGTTTACCTTCATCAGTGTTCCTCCCAGTGCGTGCTTAGTGTGTGCACATTTTTTATATACAAGTTTATTCTAAACTACATATCAAAGCAGAAGCTAGTAAATTTCATGTACTAAATAAAATTAAAATGATAGCAATAAATGAAAGGGGAAAAGAAACAGTAAAGATATAAGATAGAGAAGAAAGAAATGAAGTCCAAGAGATTTGATGGAAGGTGGAGGGGAATACGGAAAAAGAATGACATTATAATAAATTGGAAAAGGATATTGGAATAGAGAAAGGAAAAAAAAGTAAAGCCTAGATGACAAAGGATAAATGAAAGTTTCCACAGAAAGGTTTGAAAAAGTGATTTTATTTACTCTCAAGAGAAAACCATGAATGCTCGGAGAAAATTAATGCCCCACCAAGTGACCGTGTTATCACATCTCTTGATTGTAGTGTGTATATTATTTTTTTCTCCTGGGACTTTTAAAAAACTTGTTTTCCTTCTATGTCTTATATAATCTTAGTCCTAAAGCACAAGAAGTCACAGTATAATGTAAACCACTGTTCTGTACCAACCCCCACTACAGACACACGTAGAACTCCTCCCTCCCCAGGACTTAATCCTTGTACAGATCTTACATCTATAAAATAGTGGCAGGTGGCACCTCAGGTAGAAATGTGGAATAAAAAGGCACAGGTGTTTACGAGAAATTGATTCTGCAAAAATAAAATTACAATAGGCAATTTATATGAGCTCATTCAGTAGAATCTTTTGATGTTCATAGAAGTTTTCTAATAGGAAAACTCACACTATAGAACATGCAGAGCTACTTGGAAGCAATTTCCCCCGGCTGGCAGGAGCGGATGATAAAATACTCAGGCCTTTTGTGAGCCGGTTGATAGTCTGAAATTGGTCATAATGAGTGTGTTTACATCATAGGAATCAGCAAACACTACAAATTGGAATTTTTTTTTTTTGCTACCCAGTGTACATTTTATTTACTTATTTTTAATTTCAGAATATTAGGACACATATTTTGTATACATACTTTGTTTTTGTACAGATTGAGTCAAAGTTATCAAAGGTCCCTTCACCCAGACAGTGTGCACGGTGCCCATTAGGTGTGAATTTACCCATCCCCTTCTCTCACCAACCCCCCAGCTTGATTTTCATTCAGATTTACTCCCATGTGTGCACTTAAATGTAGATTAGTTCCAACTTGGTATTGAGTACATGTGTTTCATTCTCCATTCTTGTGATGTTTCACTTAGAATGTTTTCCATTGGGTTGTCACAAAAGATACTAGATCATCATGTCCATTTATGGCTGAGTAGTAGTCAAGGGTACACCACATTTTATTAATCCATTCATGTATTGGTGGACACTTGGGTTGTTTCCACATCTTTATGATTATGAATTATGCTGCTATAAACATTTAAGTGCAGGTGTTCTTTTTATAAAATCATCTTTTATCCTTTGTGTACATACCTAACAGTGGGATTGCTGGATCAAATGGTAGGTCTACTTTAAGTTCTTTGAGATAACATCATACAATTGTCCATAGAGGTTGTACTAGTTTTCAGTCTTCCCAACACTGTATAAAAATTCCCTTCTTCCCACATCCACACCAGAATCTGTTGTTTGGGGACTTTTTGATATAAGCCATTCTCATTAGAGTATAGATGATATCTCCTGGTTTTGATTTGCATTCCCCTGATGATCAGAGATATTAAGCGTTTCTTCATAGTCTGCTGTTAGTATATCTTCACCTGAAAAAAAGTCTATTCAAATTCTCATGGACTTACCTCAGAATTGTAAAAGCCATGTGTGACAAGCTCACAGGCAACATCATATTGTACAGGGAAGAATTTGCGGCATTCCTGCTTGGAACTGGAGCCAGACAAGGTGGCCCACCATCTCCACATCTGTTCATTGTGGTGTTGGAGGTCCTAGCTGGAGTGGCCAGGCAGGAGGGGAAGATCAGAGATATCTAGATGGAGAAGGAAGAGGTTGAATGATCTTTGCTGACAATATAATCTTATATCTAGAAGGCCCCAGGGATCCAACCAGGGGCCCCAGGGATTTGATAAAAGAATTCATTAAAATCCCAGGTTACCAGATACATGTTCCCAGGCAAGTAGCACTTATGTGTGCCAATAACAGTCAAGCTGAGAGCAAAATAAAGAACATAATACTTTTCATGGAGTAAATAAAATGCCTAGGAATATTTTTAACAGGAAGTGAAAGACCTTTATAGGGAGAATTAAGAAACAGGGAGGAAAGAAATTGCAGAGGCTGTAAACAGATAGAGAAATCTACCACTCTCACGGGTTGGCAGCGTTGACCTTGTCAGAGTGGCTATCCTACTAAAGTTGATTTATGGATTCAGTGCAATTCCTATTACAATAGCAGTATCATATTTTTTTTCATATTTGGAAGAAATGGTTTCTACATTTCGTATGGAACCAGAGGAGACCCCAAGTAGCTACTGGACTTCAGGCAGACTACAGGGCTGTAAACACCAAGGCAGCATGGAACTGATACAGGAGCGGAGACTGGTACAAGATCCATAGGCCCACGGATTGGAACAGAGAACTGGAGATGAAATTATCCTCATATTCCCATCTGATTTTTGACAAAACATAAAAACATACACTGGGGAAGGGAATCCCTTTTCAATGAGTGATGCTGGGAAAACTGGATAGCCCACGTGGAGGACTGGGGCAGGATCCACACCTCTCAACACTCACGGGGATTGACTCAAGATGGATAAAGGACTCAAATATATAGGAGAATACCATAGGAATCCTGGAGGAAAATGTTGTAAGGACTCTTAGAGACATTGGCCTAGGCAGGGAACTCATGGGGGAGGCCCTAGGGCAATCACAGAGGCAACAAGGGTAAATAGAAGGGAATTGATCAAATTGAGTAGCTTCTGCACAGCCAAAGACACAGGCTGGAGAGCAGCCAGATGGCCCAGTGGGGAGGGGGTATCCCCAGCTGTACATCTGATAAAGGACTGATGATCAGAATCTACAAAGAACTCCAGCCAGTCAGCAGGAAACAGCCACACGATCCCACTGGAGGGTGGGAAAAGGATGTCTACAAATGGGGAAATTTTTTTTTTTTTTGTCTTTTCTCCAGAGAGCTACTTTACCAGCTTGGCACTGTTCATGTTCTTCTTCTTTATAACAAATTAATGTAATTAAATTAACCTGGGCCATCTCCATTAGATTGTTCTCTACGTGAGAGACACAAATTATGTTTTGCTTTATTTTGCACCATATATAGAAGCCCAGTGCCTGGCAGTGAAAGCACATGAGTGAATAGGGTACTTTCTACTGTACTGATGGAAGATATTAGGGCACATGGTCGTTCAACTCATCAAAGTCCAGAAAGCCGGGATATGACAAGAGTCATGAGGCTATTTACTGCAAAACTCTACTTTGCCCTTGACTATCTCTCCAAGAAGGCAGAGATCAAAAAATAATTCCAACAAAATGTAAAAGAATCAAACA
This sequence comes from Galagoides demidoff, assembly GCA_963574575.1. Taxonomy (NCBI): domain Eukaryota; kingdom Metazoa; phylum Chordata; class Mammalia; order Primates; family Galagidae; genus Galagoides; species Galagoides demidoff. The sequence continues at coordinate 52,194 of CAUYQV010040294.1, forward strand.
TATACTCTGATGCAAAAATTTGGAATAAATAACATATAGTCTCTGAGTAATTTCAGATCAATCTAGAAGTCATATTAATACTATTTTTAATGTGAGGATATAAAATGACAACTTTATATACAAATCCATAGTTATAAAGAAACTCTCAGGTATATTAAATGATATTAAGATTTTATGTTTTAATAGACTAGCATCATGACAAATTATTGGTAGAATTATCTAATAGAACAGCATAATGACAAATTAATGACAGAATAACATAATAGCAAAATGTTGGGCTGTAGACTCTGTCTGGTTTCAAACCCAACTGTGACAACTTCCTGGCCCATGTAGCTATCTTGCTTTGGGGATGTTACTCAATTTATCTAAGCCTGAGTCTCCTCTCCTTGAAATACCTAGATTCTCAATTAAAAAAATTCATAAAACCCGTAACCCAGGCTGGAGTAAGTATAATAAAGCCAGTAGGAATATAAAAACAGTAAATGGATTTTACTCATGGATGTTTGTTTTAAAGTGACAGGCAGCCCCACAGCTTGAAAGAAAATTAATATTTTATGCTCTGAATTGGTCATAAAGTGAATCGTCTGTATGGTGTTAACTCAAAAGATTGTCATCTGCTAAAGGGGAGATGGATTTAGAATATACTTTGTTTTAATTAGCGTGACAACAGTACTGTATAAGAGAGGCATATTTCCAGAAAATGATATTGAGGGAAATTCTCTTAGCCTCTGAAAAGGGTGATCAGAGATGTGGATATGCACCTGGAATTGTTTAGTACTTTGTTTTTTATTCAGGAGAGAACAGACCTTGTTTCTGGTCCTTCTACCTTTACAAATATCAATTAACGCGTGAGATAAAATCCCCTATCTTTGATTATTAATGAGGTTTTCTGAGAAAACCCCTAGAAGGACAAACTAGTTAATGTTCAGCTTTCTCATGGAGCATGAAATATTCAGTAAGAAAGGACAAAATAGACAGACAAATAACAAGCAAGCACTGCCCAACGTGCCACTTTTATTTCACTTGTAAATTCCTTTACGTATCTATAAAATACTTAACCACCATTAGATAGTTAACAGCTATAAGCTTGGTTGTTTACAATGTCAAGTGGATGTCTTGGTTGCATTATTTCACTTAATATTACAGAATTGATTGTTGCTAAAGTGAGGTCTCCTAGGACCAGAAAAACAAATAGAAAGATATGTGTTAAAGCTTACAAATGTAGCTTTCAGACTCCATTAAACAATACTGGTGTTTATTGATTGATTTTTTAATCATACTGGTTATATTCTCTAGTACCTATAAATGCATTTTAACAGAATTGTGTAGAAACGGTGTACTAGAATTCCCCCACTGTGAATCGATTTATTTAACTCCGAATGCAATTTTTCACTGAGTTCATTTCTTTCACAGTAACTTTAATAATTACAGTCACCAATCGTATTTTTTTAAAAAAACTAATTTAAAATCAATAATTTCTATTCATCTACTAAGTCTTCCTTTTTTAGTCAAAAAAATATTTTGGTTAAAGCTTTGAATAGTCCCTGAGGACATGGATATCACACCATTCTCAAAGCGCTGAATAAAAGGGAGATGATCCTGAAGGTAAAAATGCAATGAATAGATTAATGCTGATTATTTCTTGACTAATTCTGAGTTGACATTTGGACAGACAAAGTGCTTTCATGGGACTTTATGCAGTTGGTTGTCATGTAAACAAAATGACCTTAAGATAATCATGTAACTTTAGAAATTGTATAATAAGGATCTTTTTCATTAGTTTTTGTTGTTGTTAAACACACACAGACAGAGAGAACTGGATACAGAATCATAAAGCATTAGAATCTTAGCCATTTCAAGCTGGATGTATCTTGGCACCATCTTTACTTGTAAAGGGATCTGGCAAAGGCAACCCACTGCAGAGCTTGTTAGGAGGCTCAAAGGTGACTGCAGATGGTAGGGAGCCCAGCACTGCCCAGCACCATCATTCATTTGCTCATGAACCACGCGTGCTAGTGTCAGAAACATCTGGATGAGTAAATCTGATCTGTATTTTCAAAGATCACACATTATGGCCATGTAACACTGTCCTTGCACTATTCTCCACTTTCTGGCAAAACATTGATCATCTCCGTGTCTCAACAGCATGTGAATAAGCACTGAGTCTTCCCAAATCTATTCTTTAGTCCGGATCTTGCTTCAGCCTTCAAAACCAACACCTCTGTCTTTTTAGTCCTGTACCTCTGCCAATATTTCCCAGCCATGGCACAAACCATTACCTATTCGTGAACCTTTAAATTCTTTCTTCATCTGTCTTCTCTATCTCTGTCATGTGAAAAAGTGACACAGTCACACACGAATGGTCACATCAACAACCGTCATCTTGAATCAAGGTACTTCAATTATTTTCAACTTCCCCACATCATTTAAAGTTAAATTGAACATATACACCCTGCAAAAGGCCTAAAACCTGTCCTCTGGGCACTACAAATCTTTACTGCCATCATTACAGTCACATCATTTCTTCCCAGGATTATTGACATAGACGGATAATTCACATTCCCAGTTTTGGTTTTTTCCCCCGCTGCAGTCTATCAGAAGGAACTTTTAAATACAGTCCAGGTAAAAGGAATGTAGCCATTCATTCGACTGTGAAGTCTGGGAGGATAGTGTGGCAGGAATGGCCAGGTCCCCAATGATACAGTAGTGCTCTCTCTGTGCAAACTTCTTTCAGACAACCTGGGATCCGCCATTGGTGGTTCTAACCTCTCATGAGCTTGACTTTGTAGCTGCAATGACTTGACATCTCCATTCTCCTGGTAGCTATAGAGTAGACAGAAAACGGACACAAACTGCCTCTTTTTTGATCATTGAACACAGTGGGCGAGTGCATTCAAAATACCTCAGCCTGAGCCAGTTCATCCTGTGGATCACAGGAGGGGCAAGGTGACCAAGGGTTTCACCAAAATCGGAGAGAGGAGAAAGTCTTTCCCTCAAACTAAGGATGCTGACCCAACAGAAATAACTTTTCTGCGCTATCAGTATTTTCTTCACACACAGCCTCACGTGCTACTCTGGTTTATAATACTTCTGTTTCTCTGTTTGCCTACAGATTAAAGACAAACTCATTGTTGTGACACAAAACCTACAAAACCTGATCTCATTTTTCCTTCTAGTTTCTTTCTGTGGCCATTGCCTCTCTGCTGCTATATTTTACACACCTCAGGTAATGAGTCGCTTCCCCAGGATTTTACACACACATACCCACAAACGCACACATACACACACATATCCACAAACACACACACCCACAAACGCACGTGTACCCAAATGCACGCATACCCACAAACGCACACATACCCACAAACGCACGCATACCCACAAACGCACGCGTACTCACAAATGCATGCATACCCACAAACACACACACACCCCCAAAAGCACACGTACCCACAAATGCACGTGTACCCACAAACGCACGCATAGTGCTGGAATTCACGCCTCCCCACCCCACCTTGCTTATTACGTCTCTGCCGATTTCTCCCTGCACAGCGCTGACCACTTCTTTCTGCTGTTTCTGTCACAGTAAAGAACTTCTAATTGTTTTTCAGGGTCCAGAGCAAATCTTATTATTTTTCATGTTAGTTTAAGAAAAGTAATAAGCTCCCTCATTTGCCTTTGCATGCGCCGTGAGTATCCCTGACTACTGCGCTGTCGGGAGCACTGTTCACTGGTTAGTAGGAAGGCCGATGTAGAAAAACACAGACTAAAATTTACTGACATTAGGGTCGATCGTATCTCTACTACGTGTGACTTTCTATTTATTTATTTAATTTTAGTAAATCATAGCTGTGTACATTAATGCAATCATGGGGTAGAATGTGCTGGTTTTATATACAATTTGAAATATTTTCATCAAACTGGTCAACATAGCCTTCATGGCATTTCTTAGTTATCGTGTTAAGACATTTATACTCTACACCTAATAAATTTCACATGTACCCTTGTAAGATGCGCGGTAGGTGTTGTCCCACCAATTACTCTCCCTCCACCCATCCTCCCCCCTCCCATCCCCTCCCCTCTCCCCTTTCTCCTTCTTGGGCTATAATTGGGCTATAAGAAAGCTATTAATTGGTTTCATAGTAAGACTGAGTACACTAAGTGAGACCTTTTACAAGTTACTTACAGCTTGAAACCTAAGTTTCCTTATCTATAAGGTCTGGGTGTTAATAATAATAGAACCTCCCTGTCAAGGTAACTCAGTACAATTAAATGGCGAACGCTTTTGGCTTCTGGCCTGTCACTGTTGTATTTTCTCTGACTTCAGTAGCCATTGTCTCCCCAGTTTCATTGCCGGCTTCCTCTCTAAATGCTTCAAAACCCTCAGAGCCTGGCTCTAAACTCTCTTCCTTTTCCTGTCTACACTTACTCACTGTAAGAGTTCACTTGTTCTTATGTTTTTAAGAACCACCATACCATGATAACATGCAAATTTTTATCACCAACCATTAACTTTTCACTGAGCTTTAGATCTATGTATCCAAGGTGATTTTAGATATGCATGTCAAATTTATAAATTCCAAAACAACACTCCCATCCCTCTTCATGGCCAACACATCTGCAAGTTTTATAGTCTAAAGATCCAAATGGATCTCACCTTAACAAATTTTTATACCACCAGTTTGTTCAAGCTATCATCATTTGCCACTAAGACGCCCCCAAATCAAACTCTCACTGCTTTTGGTAGTTCCTCCTCAGCTTTCCCAGAATCTTTTCCTCTACCAAAACTTGGATTGAATTTTATAAAATATCTTGAGGGCTGGGCACTGTAGATCATGCCTGCAATCCTAGCACTTTGAGAGGGTTGCTGGAGCCCAAGAGTTTGAGACTAGCCTGGGGAACATAGCCCTTTGCTCTACAAAAAAATAGAAAAACTAGCAGGGCATGATGGTGGGCACCTATAATCCCAGCTACTCATGAGGTTGAGGCAGGGTTTGAGGTTGCTGTAATTTATGACAACACCACTATATTCTAGCTTAGGCGACAAAGAAAGACCCCATCTCAAAAAAATAACAACAATAGCAATGATATTTTCATCACTCTCTTGTTTAAAACCCTCAATAGCCTGTCATTATTCTTAGAGTAGCACCCGATCGCTAGCCACACGTGATAGGCAGCTGTCTCATTTTCCACCTGTCTAGGTAACTAAACACCCAAGCTGCATCCTTATGTTTAAAGAAACAGCAATACAAAGCAGTGTTTGAAAAAGAATCTGCTTAATTTGGAATCTCATCTCTGCCACATGCTAATGTGGGTAATTTCCTTGATAACTTCTCTGCCGCTGTTTTCTCAAGTGTGAAATGGGGCTGAAAATAACAGGATACACAGCAAAGGGCCACCGGGAGGATTAAATGAGTTCGTGTGTGTTAAATATTGAGACCGGCTCCCAGCACGTGATAAATACCGTACAAATATTTGTACTTATTATCTATCAGTTTTCTAGCTTGTTGTCTCTATAGCAGAATGTAAACTCTGGGAAATAAGAGATATTTTCTTATTCGCTACTATTTTCCCAGTCTCTAGACCTTGGTCTTCCACACAGCAAACGTTCAAGCATATCATCAGGACTTTTGCCATTTTTGTTCTCTTGTCTTCAATTGTTCTCACTGAGAGAGAGAAAGTGGGTTACCTTAAAAGAGCACAGATACTCTAATCTAGGATCTCTGTTGAACACATGGTCTGAATTATCCTGCTTAACTGTCCTACCAGCCATGTGAGATAAATCATAGGCCCATTTTTACAGATTATGAAACTGAAATGGAATAAGATGATGACATTTTATAAGGTCAGAGAATTCGTAAGTTGTGTGCGACGAAGTCGTTAGGACTTTAAAGCTATCTGCCCCTTTCCTCACTGTGCTGGAATTTCAGCTCATTCGTCTTTGCCTCTCTGTTTGGAAGCAAGTGATTACCATGGAGTAGATTCGTAATAAATGTCGATGGCAGGAATTGCATGTAAACAACCTGAACAGACAGATCTTGCTGAGAGAAGCACGCCAGAATTAAAATTGCAGAAGTAGTTTTGTATACCCAATAAAACATTTCATCAGACTGATCATCATTCTTATCTATGCGAATGCTCAAACTTCTCTAGGCGTTCGGAGATAAATATCAAACACACTTTTGCACCATGGGGATATCATAAGCACATATCAAAGTTATTCTAATGCTGCGCTGCCCTGCTTTTATCTTCATGGTCCAATTATTGAAATTACTATTGTGAATTTAAGACAATTCCATTTAACCGATCTGGGATTTTATAGGCTTTTTAAAATAATACCCAGATGCCTAAATCATAGTCATTGGAATTCATTTTCTCTGGTCAAATGCATTCAATTGCCCGACGTGATTACAGCATTGTCGACCGTACTTCAATTCCGATATACTTCTCCTCTGATTATACTTATCTTTCCAGATCTTCTATTATGAAACTTTAAGTAGCAAAGATCTTTTTTTTTTTTTTTTTTTACTTACTGTACGAATCTGCAAAAAGTATAATGAGGCTGACATGGTTCACAAATAGCAGACCTTTTATTTTTTAATTTACAAATGTTTTTAGAAATCTTCTTAAAATTCATGCTCGGTAGTGGGTTTTTTTTAAAACTCCAAAAATCAAAACGCATCCATTTAATAGGCAATATGACGAATAGTGGAGTACCGACTACTTAAATGAGAAAATATCTTAATTGCCTTTTCTGCCAGAAATTTCAGACAATGTGATGACTATTTTAATGCCTGTGCTGTAATTGCTGCTATATCTGGCATAATTGCACTGTTATAATAAAAGAACTGTTAATATTTCTGTTGATGGAGATTTTCATGCAGAGCTGGAAAAAGACAATTCCTCTCTGAGTCCTCAAAACGAAAAGCAAGGTTTATTTAAACATTGCAATTAAGCAAGGAAGGGCAAGGGGCAGGAGCTGGGGGACAGATGTGTTTCTTAATTTAGTGGGAAGCAGGGGAGCTCTCTGCAAGCTTTGCTATAGAATGTCTCTCACGTTTGGGGTCTCAGAATGTCTCTGGGTTGAGCTCATGTGGGGAGACAGCGCCCTACGCCTTGGGTGTGGTGAGGACTTGATAAGGAGCCTCCTCCAACTTACTATGTTCTGTCTCTGCTCCTTTCCCCTCAATTCTGTTCCTCACTGTCATGCTACAGATATATTTTTTTCACGTTTTTAAAATTGTGGTAAAACACATGAATGTTGCCATTTAAACTACTTTTATGTACTCAGTACAGTAGCATTGCCTGGATTCTTTTCTTTCTTTTCTTTTTTGAGATAGAGTCTCACTTTGTTAGAGTACTGTGACGTCATAGCTCACAGCACCCTCAAACTCTTGAGCTCAAGCAATCTTCTTGCCTCAGCCTCCTGAGTAGCTGGAACTACAGGTTCCACCACAACACTCGACTATTTTTTTTTTTTTTAATTTAGAGACAGGGTCTTGCTCTTGCTCAGGCTGGTCTTGAAAACATGAGCTCAAGCCATCCACCTGTCACAGCCTCCTGGAGTGCCATTGCCTGGATTCCTGATTCCATGCAGTTTCTGCCGTTATCTCTTTCCAAAACTTCTTAAAGACAAACTGGGACATTCCACGCTCTGCTTGACACTCACAGATACACCCTACTTCACCCCAAATACAATCAAACTCTGAAGCTTGGCCTGGAGGCGTCTCTCAGCCTTAAATAGATTTTTTTTACTCCATCCTCCTCCCCGTCACTCCCTGGACTTTGGATCACTGGGCCCGTCACCCTTGTACCTTCCAGTCTTAGCACCTGCTGTCTATCTCACCAGCTCTGCACACAGCCGAGTGAGGACAATCCAAAAGTACAAAAAAGACAATTTGACATAAATGAATAATACACAGATCTGTGGAGGATAAGGAAAATCTTTTCTTTTCAGAAGAATTCCAACCAATAAGCATTAAGGAACTGATGGAAACAGAAAAACAGCATTGGTAAAACTCTAACGTAATATTTATGTGGGCGCACATATGATGACACAGGAGATATTGCCTAAAAATAACTTCCATGAGATACTTACTAATTGCAAAACCAAAAACAGCAACATTACCGAGGAGACCCGAAGACGCCACTAATCAAATGACCAAAGTCAACATCACCTATAAGCAAATGTGGTCCATTCATTACGATGGGCATAGCTCTGGCATGATGCTCCTACCAAAAATATGTAGCCTCTATTTTAAAATAGAGAAATATTCTACAAAAGTTCTGTCAGATGGCCTATCATTGGTCTTCAAAAGTGTTCGACACAAAAGACAAAGAAAGACTGAAAACCGTTCACATTTAAGGGGATAAAGGAAATATTTCAACTAAATACAAGATGCTGGGTTGGATTCTGGACCAAAACAAAGAAAAAGAGATATTAGTGGGGCATAGAAAAAATTTAAACAAGAGCTATAGATTAAATAATGGTAATGAATCAATGTCAATTCCATACTTTTTATCACTGCATTACGGTTATGTAGGAAGCTAACACTTGTGGCAGCTGGATGTGGGCAGAAGCCAGGCCTTCGTAACCTCAGCACTATTGACATTTGAGGCCAAATAAGTGTTTGCTTTGAGGGGCTATGGTGTCCACTGCAGGACCCCAGTCATGAGGTTCCAGTGAGACCCCCTTTCTCAGCTGAGACAATCGAAAGTGAATCCAAACATTGTCAAATGTCTATAGGGGAAAAGGCACACTGTCAGCCTCCACTGAGAATTACTGGCATTTCAAGACTTCTGTGTATTATTTTTTGCAACTCTTTTACAATACTGAAAGTATCATAAAACAAAAAGGTTTTAACATTTGTGAAAAGGCCTCAGACAGCACCAGTAGCTCACTGAGTGCTACCTTTCATCTATAGACCAGACCACTCTGCAGATTCACACACAGTCCCCTGTTTCATTGAGAACTTATAGGTCTATCCAATCAATCACAAATTCAGTAAGAGTCTTTTTAAGCTTAAAAATCTTCTGGGGATTGATGCCTCCAACTCATAACGCATCCTCTCAGCATCTAAACAGCATCTAACCATGTGGCAGGTCAGTTCTGCCTTAGCAATTTAATGCTCCTTCTCCCGCCGGGCTTCTTCAGAATACAAACCATTTCTATTTGGGTTAATTTCACACTTAGAGTCTCACTGAAACCTCATTATTCATTTTTTTTTCATTTTCAGAGATCAACACTGCTGAATGCTAGGTGTGATGATAACAGGAATATCTGCAATATTGTTTCACGGAACTTTAAAACCTAATGTGAACTCAGGGAAAATGGAAATAGAATACAGATAAAAGCAAGACCTGTTGCTCTTAAATTTGAAATATCGGGCTTTGGTTTTGCAGCCTGCCTGTGCTGTTCTGTGACAGTGGAAGGAGTTGCTGTTCCAAGACCAGAGCCACGCTTAGGGATGCACTGTGGGCTCAGAGAGGAAGAGAAATGGGAGGAAGGCAAGGAAAAGGAGGAGGAATCAGAAGACGGGAGGAGTGAGTGAAAATGAAGGGGGGGGGAGACGCAGACATGCAGCCCAAAGAAAGCCACGTAACAATAGCAACGATAGAAAGTTCAAGAACATGGATTGATAAGAATAAGACTCAAAAAAGGGAACAGGAGAGAAACAAAGAAACTCACCCAGTGAAAGAGAAACAGATGGACAAACAGGGCTGAAATGTGAATTGAAGGAAAAGTCCAGGGCACACTAGAACTCTGGGTTCACATGGATGACTTTGGGTTCACCTGGGAGAGAGTGCCCAGCAAAATAAGAAATTGGGAAAAAACAAAGTATGAGGAAATTCAAGGAGCTAGGAATATCTTGTGTGAAAATGAAAAAAACCTAATGAGGATATCAAGAGTTCCTTAAATATTCACAGGATCCTCCTTGGAGATGTGGAAATAAGGTCAGTCTTCACTGGACCTCATGACACTGGGCCACCGTGGGGGACTGAAGGGCAACGGTGAGGACGCACAGAAAGGCTTTGTAGGATTAAGGTTGGTCAATGACATGTCATAATTTCCTGAACTTCAACATTTGTGCCCCTAAATACTAGACAAGATGGGGGTTTCTTAAAGATTTTATGGTAATACTAGGATCACATATCTATCATTTATTATCCAAAGTAAAAAGGTTCACGTACTTATCATTACTTCCAAACACTACATTCAAGTTTGTTCTCTTGTGGGCAAAGTAGATACATGGGTGTCCTGAGGGGACCAGATGACGATTTCTGAGAATATTTCCAAGCCTCTGCGTCCCTGGCTGCAATCAGGTTCTCCCTCCTGGCTGGACACTTTACTGGTTTATTTCTCAGTCCTTTGACACTGAAGTGGCTGATCAAGTTTCCCTGTGTATTACTATGAATAAAAAATGATGCAGTAATCACAGGATTATATAAATGAAGTTTTTTAAAAATTCAAGTTCCTCATTCCCTTATTCCAGGGATAATGGTTGAATATCTCATGTTCCAGCCTTTGTACTAAATACTTGGGAGTCAGTGGTAAAAATGGGAGAAGAGGTTCTTATGGTTTTTTTTTTTTTTTTTTTTTGGCAGGGGCTGGGCTTGAACCCACCACCCCGAGTATGTGGCGCTGGCGCCCTACTCCTTGAACCACAGGCAACCCCGAGGTTCTTATGTTGATGCCTACATCCAAAATCATCATCATCATCATCATCATGACTGACAGCCATGTTCTTCACAGAACTAATGATCCCCATTTTAAAGACTTGTAGTTTTGTTCTCCCTTAGGTAAGCACTCAGTTAAGACCAATTTATCGATATTTCAGTGTGATGTAACTATTGCATTAGGCTCTAAAATAGCCTATTTTAACTAAATCGACGTACACAATATTAAAAAATTGGAAAATTGTTATTATTAGCTCTATTCGAGAGATGAGCAAACTTCATTTTCAAGAGATTAAATGACTGCAAATGACTCCAAATGCAACTCCATCCACTTCTGAATGCAGGAAGATGGCACAGATACATAATGATAGATTTGGCAGTTGAGCCAGTGTTGTGTTTACCCTGACTCTAACCTTCGAATATTCAAAACTACCCAATTTCACTAATTATGTCATAGTTCTGCAATGATTTTCAATTTAAAATCGACAGGTCCTGGAATTTGAGAAACAGAAGGACTGAGACCAGGAGTGACAACTCGTCCGTATATAGCTGTGTACCATGATAGGCATCCCCAGACCAGCATCACTTCAAAGAAGTACTTCCACCCATCTACAAAATTCGAAGGCATTACTGAAATCACCCTACCTTATATCCAAGACCCTGAAGAAAGTTGAATCATTGACATTCTGTTTCCCCCTTTTTAAGCTCTGTTTTTTTTTTTTTATGACAACTTAGTTCAGGAAGGTTTCATATTTCCATTTTTTTGTTCCCCTAGCTGACATTTCTGGCAGCTCCAGGCTTGTGTCCTCATTGCATTGATAAAAGTGTAGAAGGAGAGGAAGGAGGAGGAAGAGGAGGGGGAAAGGGAGGCAAGTCTATGACTCTGAGACAATCATACTTTTTTTTTTTTTTGCACTTTTATTGTGCAGAAGTGACTAGACAATACACCATGTACTGAGTGTTGTGTAATATCCGGGACCTCTGAGTAAATTACTGGAGCACAGAGATTACAAGCTCCAATCTTGGTGCATAAGAGGCACTTAGTAGGTGCCTGTCTTTCCCAACCTCTGCTTTCTTCTTTCTTCCTTATCTTACTGCCATTAATCCATGTCCCTACCTCTGACCTTTGGGGCCACAAAGAATTAGTCCCCACCCTTCTAGGTGACATTCAGCCTCACCTTCGTGCTCTTCTCTCATTTAAATCCCAACACTCCTTCCAGAGACTAGTTTCTAGACTCTTTGCCTCCTGATTCATCAATAACATAACAGGGTATAATTGATAATATTGTCAATCAATAACATATAGTTATATAAAATATTTAATTATTGCTTGTTTCCAGCCATTTCTTCACTTCTATGTCTTCAGATCATCTATTCTAACTCCCTGAAAGACAGCAGGAAGTCGGTGTTCCTATTTTTAAATGAGTTCTAGATTTCTCCTGATGGCTCCCTTTGAAATGGCTCCATTTATTATTATCATTATTATTATTATTTTAGAGACAGAGTCTCACTTTATTGCCCTTAGTAGAGTGCTGTGGAGTCATAGCTCACAGGAACCTCCAACTTCTAGGCTTAAGTGATTCTTCTGCCTCAGCCTCCCAAGTAGCTGGGACTACAGGTGTCCACAACAACACCCAGCTATTTTTTGTTGCAGTTTGGCCGGGGCCAGGTTTGAACTCACCACCCTCAATATATGGGGCTGGTACCCTACTCACTGAGCCACAGGCGCTGCTGGCTTCATTTATTTTTAAGAAAAGCCTATGAACTCAAAGGATAGTATGATATAATGGAACAAAAACAAGACTTGATACCAGAACACCTGTATGTTTAATGTTAGTTTGTTTATTTGCAGCAAGGGTTGGTAAATCACTTTGCCATTCTGAGCATCAATTGTATTCTCTTGGTTGAGAGAGAGAATATAATAGTATTCTCTGTTATTATGACAACAACATTACATATCTTACAATGTGATTGGCCAGAGCCATCAGTATTATCCAAATATTAAAACGTAACTTAATTATTTTATGATCATCTTTCAATCCATGTGTGAGGGTACAGAACAAGAGATTTTAATCTTTTGCCAACTGGCTATTTAGAATTGGGATTTAAAGTTATATGGGAATTGAATAGGATTGTTTTCTCAAATATAAAGTTCTGAGAATAAAAATAGGGAGAAATAATTTTGCTGTTTTGCAGGCTACTGTAACATTCAGAAATGTAATGCATCAACTATGTTCAGGTGAATCAATATCCCCTCAGTGTGACTTGAGTATAAATCAAAATTTATCTCAATGATCCCCATATGGCACACTGTGACCAAAGTGAATGAGTAAGAGAAAGTGGTATTAGAGAAATAAACATTTCTATGTCAGAATGTCTGGCCATTAATTTTAATAAAAGCGTTGAAGAAAGAGTGAGGGGCACTTTTGCATGTGAATGATAACTTGCTCATTCCTAAAATTTCAATAGAGTAGAGAACGCTGTAAATTGTGTTCATAGCGTCTAACAGTATAATATTAACTACAGGGACATGTATTTAAGAAAGTGGCTTACAGTCACATATTATCTCAAAATAGAGAAAGGATAAATAAAATCAGTTAATGTAGTCTCTAAATTCTACAATGGTGAGATGCGGTGAAGTCGGCCAGGTTCTGAGAGGGGGGTTGGCAGCAGAGCGTGTATATTTCACAGCCCTGTCACCCTCTCTGAATTACAGACCTGCGGCAAGTATACGCTCAGGGTCACCATATTTAGCATATAAAAATCCAGAATTCTCAGCTGGCTCAATGGAATTTCAGCATTTTTATTAAAAAAAACACATACTAGTTTAATATAATCACGGTCCGTATACTATTTGAGCACACTTATAATTACCCATTTGTATGAAATGTAAATTTAGCTCTGTGCCCTGTGTTTAATCTGTTAACTTTATCTACTAAGGAGTGGGAATAACCACAATCCTTTCTAGGTTAACATATTCCAAAAGCAACCTCTTATCTTTATCTTCAAACCCGGCCTCCCTCCATCCACCTGCTCTGAATGAGTGATGTCCCCAGCCACTCAGTTAACCTAGATATTCTCCCGGTTTCCTTCTTCCTCACCACCTTCCTCCCTCCTCAATTGCTTATTAAGCGTCTCCTAAACGCATCCCATCTCTCAGCCTGTACTGCGGCTGCTCAGTTCAGCTCATTCTTATTTGCTCTGGTCACTGTCATAGATGCCTAGTTATTTTATCTGCTCTTAGTCTCACCTCTTTAATCTGATCATGACTTTATAACTAGAAAGATAAGAATAAAATTACAGATCTGGTGATCTTGGCTTGCTGGCGGGCTTTAGTCCTCTTCAGGCTTGCTGTCCTCTCAAAACGTGGACAGAGCATTCCTATTCAAGAGCATTTATAATAGATTTCCTGCTTGCTACTGCAACCCCACATTGCTCAAAATCCCTTTGCCCTCTATAGTTTTCAAATTACTGCCTACTCCTAATTTTATGAGTAAAGTTACACTAGTGGATAGCCACGCCCATTTGCTTACATGTCTATGACTGCCCCCCTGCTGTAACTCAAGGGATTGCAACAGACTGAAAAATACTTAACTGTCTTCCCTTTAATAGAAAAAAGTTTGATTCTGTTTGCTGTAGATACATCAAAATATGTATATCTAGTAAATTTGTCATGCTCCAAAATAGATAATCTCTGTCAAAGAGGTTATTTTTCACATAAACCACCACAATTCTCAAAAACTCTGTTTTTAGGCTCTGATAAAAGCATTCCTGCCTACAGAAAACCTCCCTGTCTACCAGACGGCCGTACAGTGCCCATCTCTGAGTTCTCTCGGACCTCTCCTTCTGCCTTTTTCTTGTACTTATGGCATATATATATTGTTATAACTTTCTTTTTTAAGAATATAATCTAACATTTCTTTTCTTCTCTAGTTTTAGCACAAGGTAGTATGAAACAGATATCCATTTGAGATTTTAAAGGTTCATTTTAATAAATGAAGTAGCAGGAGCCTGAATCCAGAATATTCTTATTCTTCTACTATCCCTCATTCCTCTTCTATCAATAGTTCTTTAGATGTTTTTGAAGGCATATCTATAATACGTTCATTATTGTCATTGCCACTTGAAAGTTGGTGTATGAAGCTAAGAATTATAATAGGTTTGAAAAACTCTCCACATAGTTAATATCAAACATTAAAAGCCAAATAAAAGGGTAGAGAAAGATGGGAGTGAAAACATCAAAATCGTTCTTCAGAAGAACACAGGCAAAGAGAAGGTTGAACAACACACCTCACAGCTGCCCGCGAACGTTTGCCAGTCCTGGAACTAAGCTCTTGTTTATTCTTCTTCTGCTGTTGCTTCTTTCACTGATTTTTATTGTTGTTGCTCTTTAGACTTCTTTCTGTTGATGTGTTTGTCCAGAATAATATACGGCTGGATGTGGGAGAATTTCTTCATATGAGGACACGCTGCAGAGATTTAGAACTTAACACCCTTAAAGGATGCCGTACATAAAACCTGGTATGCTTTTGGAATAGTCCCTTGAGGCTTAGAAATAGTGATGATCTATGAATAAATGAAGAGCTGATGTCAAAATGACCTTAATAGATGGGGATAGAAGAGCAACTGAGGTCAGAGGGTGCATATGGTTATTAGAGATAAATTGGACACAAATACTGGTACAGGCTGTAAATCCTGGTGGTGGAATTCAAGAGTCAAAACAGGTGGGTGACCAACAAGAATAATATTCCATTTAAATAATTTTTAAAGTAAGAGAAGGTATGCAGAAGAGAGAAACTCTTGGCCAGTTGCCTAAGTCAGTCATTGGACCCAGAGTCTATTGATTGGAGGGTCATATCTGCATGAGGAATGACCCTTTAAGGTCACAGCAATGACAAACAAGAGCTGTGCATCCTCAAAGCCACCGACAGCTGATTACAAACATGACTGTTCACAGGGAAAGAGGACCACATAGATGCTCAGGACCGCATAGACGTTCAGGGTCATGTAGACGCTCAGGGCCACGTAGACACTCAGGGCCACATAGATGCTCAGGACCACGTAGATGCTCAGAGGGTTAGTGGATGCTGATCTGAATGATGCTGGTGACAGAACATGTATGACCCTGCTTCAAAACCACAGGTGTACAGAAGGCACATAATACATAGACTATGACCAAACAGGCTTCACTCACATGTCCCAGTGCACAGTGCCGGGTCATTCTCCCTGAGAGCCAGCCCCACTGCCCAGTGCCGGGTCCCTCTTCCTGAGAGTCAGCCCCACTGCCCAGAGCCGGGTCCCTCTCCCTGAGAGCTGGCCCCACTGCCCAGTGCTGGGTCCCTCTCCCTGAGAGCCAGCCCCACTGCCCAATGCTAGATCCCTCTCCCTGAGAGTCAGCCCCACTTCCCAGTGCCAGGTCCCTCTTCCTGAGAGCCGGCCCCACTGCCCAGTGCCAGGTCCCTCTCCCTGAGAGCGTGTCCCAGTGTACAGTGCCTGGTCATTCTCCATGAGTGTGTCTGGCACGGACATATTTTGCAGCTGGCAGGGCCATCTCGTCATTCCTTCATCTGTGGATGAAGAGTTATTACCTTATAAAGGAAAAAGAGGAAGGTTGTGAAACTGTCCCCATTCCCCATTAACTGTAAATCACAAGACTACTGCAAAGTGACAGAGATTAATGCCACCCTCGGAAACCTAAAGGATGTGGCAGTCATGTGTCATTATTTTCCTGCTTAATTCAGTGATATGGCACCAAAAAAGGAAAAGATTGATCTTGACAGTTGATGGTAATCTGCTATAAATGTATCAAAGAATGTAACAAGTGGCAGCCCCAGTACTAGTTTCTGTCTTGGAGTTGTATAGAAACCACCATATCTTGGTACCTCCTATGTCTATAAGACTTATCTCCTATCTTTAACAATTTAGGAACTAGTGATCTGAGAAACAAACTAAAATTAGAATACAGTGTGATGAATTGGTAACAGAAGACTCTGGAACAGTGGCTCTCAACCTTCCTAATGCCACAGCCTTTTAATACAATTCCTGTGGGACATAACAGGTTGAGAACCGCTGCTCTAGAGGATGCAAAAATGGGAATGGGGAGAGAGGAGAGAGAGGAACAAAGAAAGAAGAGAGAGAAGACACACAGAGTGAGGAGGGAGAGAGAGAGAAACTGCTTTTGACTTAGTTGAGAGATCATGAAAACACCGTAGGGGAGACCGTGAGAGATTTGAATCAGTGAGCGAGCAGGTTGCTTCAGCTGTGAGGACTTACACACAGGCAAGATAAAACAGAGCATTATACACCAAAGAAGGAGCGTGTGAAGACACAGCCCTGGGAACATCATCCAGGGCAGGGGATAAAGATATCACACCATTATTCTCTGCATCTCCTTATTTGTTTAGAGGCAGAGAGAAGACATTGAAGGACTCATTTTAATACCTAACTTTCTGCCTCTGAATCATGTTCAGTCAACATTTCTCCTACCAGATATGTGAGTTCTCAAAGCTGAAACAATGAGTATACTTTTGAACTTGTTAGTTGTTTAATAATAAAAATGCCATGAGGTGGAAATGAGAGCATAGGTGTGCTTGCTGATAATGAGGTTTGGGAAGGGTAATCTTTCCCTTCTGCTGCTCTTTGCATATTAATATGAATGCCTCTCAGTCGCTCCTCCTCTCCAGAAAATCCTGGGGTGTATTCTTTCTTTCTACTGTTGTCCAGCACACACGTCTTTCAGCACCATGGACAGAGGCAGCGGTCTGTGTGAGAGCTGGGTATCTTGGCTATACTATTGATCGGAGTAAGAGGTAATGTGTGTTTTTACCTTTGCTTTCTCTAAAGGCATCTTCCTCCCCACCCCCCCACTGAGCACATCTCCCAACCTCCTCCTGCTGTGGCATAACAAACTTCCCGCAGTCCTTTTGAATTTCCATCCATAACAGCACTCAATTCACAGGGGAGGTGGCAGGAATCCCTATTTGTTTTTTTTTTTTTTTCAGTTTTGGCCAGGACTGGGCTTGAACCTGCCACCTCCAGTATATGGGGCCAGAGCCTTACTCCTTGAGCCACAGGCACCACCCAGGAATCCCTATTCTCATCACACATCCAGGCTGCACTTCTAATTGAGATATATAAGAAGTAAAGTGGATTCTGTGTTTCCATCTCTACCTAGCTCCTATGTGTT
Organism: Galagoides demidoff; assembly: GCA_963574575.1. Classification (NCBI taxonomy): domain Eukaryota; kingdom Metazoa; phylum Chordata; class Mammalia; order Primates; family Galagidae; genus Galagoides; species Galagoides demidoff. The sequence continues at coordinate 70,057 of CAUYQV010040294.1, forward strand.
AGTTGGTCTACAATCTGTTGGGCAAGATAGGGAGATTATTTGGTTTTGCCAAACTTCAATACATTTTTTACTTTTCTGTCTTAATTCTGAAAGTCATAAGAACACTGCTATGAGTAGCACAGTGAATATTATAGTATGTTAGAGCTAAAAGGAATCTCAAGAGCATGAAATCAAAGCTTCAATTCACATCTAGAGAACTCAGTCCTAAAAATTTTAAATGACTTGTCTAAGGTCGTAGATCTATGGAGGGAGAAAACAAGGACCAGAGCATAGAGCTGATGATAATCACACAATCTGAGTTTCTTTTATTAGATATTTACTTAAGAAATGAATTAATATAGCAAGACAACAAAAGCCCTATAGCATTCACTGGTTTGAAGAATAGCACAGTATGAAGACATGAACCTTGAGAGGATAGAGCATTTTAACAAGAAATTCACATTGGCTTTTCTGGTGTTTAATCTTAGTGATATTGTACATCATAATGATAAGATTATCCCTGTGGGTGGTAAAGTGAAGTAAAGCAGACTTACAAGAAATAAGCAAAAATGGATCTGTTCATGAAGAATCTCACAGTAGTGTCTTGGGGAACGGGGTTGCACACAAATGAATAAACTGACCACCTATAACACCTGCCACTGTAAAGTTCCAAGAGCAGCTTGGGGCAAACACAAGTGGGAGATGGTGGACTCTCTCTGCAGGACCTCAGAAGGCTCTGCAGAGCGCTGCATCGAGTCGTGAATGTGAGGTGGCTGAGAACGTTCCTGGAGGGTGATATAGAGAGAAGCAGAGGAGGGAAGGAATGTGGGATGTGGAAAAGGCAAGGAGTTCTGTCTGCAGCTAAGTGCTGGGCCAGGAGGGCCTGGGAGAGTCCTGGACTGTCCCCTGGGGCCAGGAGGAGGAGATTATCCCACCCTTGAGCATCTCCCCAGGAAGCTGACCCTTTGGGAGTTGCCTACAGCTCCAAAGCGGGAACTTGCACCAAAACAGGACATCTTGTTAAAGCACAGTTCTGACCGTGTCACACCCTGATTCTGAAGCTTACAGAGAGGCCAATAACTTTCCCATAGCTTCAAAGCTAATTAGCTGCAGGTCTAGGACTCGAATAGTTTTCTAACTTTAAAACTACTCTCATTTCTCAGTATCATGCTGGCTGATAAGAAGATAAAGAAACCACTGAAAGAAAGAAAAAATAAGGAAAGAGAGAAAGAAAGATGAGGATGGTGTTTAGAAAGCAGGCAGGATGCTGATGACACATGCCAGCTCTGTCTTACGTCTCTAAGAGCCAAAGCTTCTCAAAGACTAAACTCTTTCCTGGAGGAAATGTATATGAGCTGAGAGAGTCTTGTACCTTTTTAGGACATAGGAGAACTATCCAGAACAACACTCAGTGGACAGAACATTTATGACTTCCCTATCTAGGAGGGCGGGAAATGATTCTTTGGGAAACACCAACTTAAATGTCCATCCACATCAACCCCAAACTTACACCTTCTCCCCTGGGTAGATCCTTATATTATTTCCCTTTCATTCTTCTTCTGGGGATATGCACGGTTGTTCGCAAATTCATTACCTTTCAATAACAAACTGTAGAGTTACCCAAATACTTTAGTAAATGTCCTCTGGGATCATGTAATTCCTTTAGAGACTATACGGGGAAGCCCTCTGTCTACTTGATTTACAAAATGCAGATGGGTACTCATTCTTGAATTGTTACTGATGCCTCCTGACATCTTTCTTAGCACCCTTAAAGAGAGAGGCATAATTCTTTAAGACATAATATTACACTTAGGAATTGCTCTAAAAGATCATCAATCTTCTGTGCATGACTCTGAGTGCTCAGCTAGTGTTAAATAAACCATGACAAGGAATGAAATTCAAAATACTTTGAGTGATTTCTGCAAAATGCTCTCCATTTGCCAATTATGTGCTACTATATTTCATGTTATCAGTTATTCTTGGCTAAAAATACAGCTGTGACAGATAGTGTATCTCAGAGGAAGGTTCATGATTCTCCAAAGAAATACGATCCATATGTTTTGGCCAAGACACTGCTTACATTTTGCACTTGGTGAAAGTAATATTGTGAGTGATGATGATGGTGGCTTTATTTGTAGCTGCTGATAAATCTAGCTTTTAGGAATATAAATACAACTAAGAGTAATATCAACACCAAATGGCCCAGTTATCCAGAAGACGCCTGCTCGATAGAGAATGGACTTTCACCAAGAAGAAAGATAATCAGTGAAGATAAATTCATTTCTTTTTATATAATGTATGATAAAAAAAATAAATCCCAACTTCAGTAAATCCTAACTTCAAATAGCAGGAAGGAAAATTGTGCTCCTTACCTCCCACCTTCCAGTCATAGACTGAAAAATAGCTAAAGCTTTAAAATTTATCATCCACTTTTTTCTTAAAAGTGAATATTATGACTTATAGAGAAAGGAATGTCACTATTTATCAGATATTCTGATCCTTCTTCTTCTTGGAGCCTGTATAGCTTGAGAGGAGTCACTAAACCTCTCTAAGCCTCAATTGTTTTTACTACCCTAGGTGTTTCTAAGCAGTATGTTAAGTATCAAAACTAACAAAATGAAAAGATATAAAGAGATCATCAAATATGAAAAAATCTTTCTTTTTGCATATTACCTAGAGAAAAAATATTTTCATATTAAAGCAGGGTTAAAATTAAAACCATAGATTATTTTATGACCACAGCTTATAAAGCTATATCTACACAAATGTGCTAACAGGGTTTATATAGTGAATATATATATAATATGATTTAATAGATTTATGAAATTAATTAATAGCAATTTATGTATTATCATATGTCACCATTATAAGAAATGTGCTTTAAGTTACACCAGCAGTTAGAGGCATCCTAACAGCATAATAAAACTTGTCTGCCATCTCCGAAAGTCATTTGAACCCAAATGTACCCAGATGAAGCCATCTTCATAAATCCTACTCTTCAGCAGCGCCTGTGGCTCAATAGGTAGGGTGTCAGCCCCATATACCGAGGGTGGCAGGTTCAAATCTGGCCCTGGCTAAACTGCAACAAGAAAATAGCCAGGCGTTGTGGAGGGTGCCTGTAGTCCCAGCTACTTGGGAGGCTGAGGCAGGAGAATCACCTAAGCCCAGGAGTTGGAGGTTGCTGTGAGCTGTGTGATGCCACAGCACTCTACTGAGAGTGATAAAGTGAGACTCTGTCTCTACAAAAAAGAAATAAAATAAAATAAAATAAAACCTACTCTTGGCTGCACTGAGGTTGTATCTGCCAGCCTGCAGGTTAGGGCCACACTGACCCTCCCTCTGCTCCTGTCTTCTGCTGGCAGGGCACTCTGTCAGCTTGTCCAAATCTCACCATGCACCTGTGTCTGGTGTGTTAGTCCTTTCTAGTCTCATGGAACTTGCCATGTTACTTACTCACAGGTTTGTGCCGATGATGCTTCCTCTTCCCACATCTCTTTCTCACCTTCCCACACCTCACATTGCCTAGAAAAGTCCAATTTATTTTTTAGGGTCCAGTTTACGAGAGTAAAACATTTGGGCGACAGACAAGGGCGTTGCTCCAATGATATCAATAGCCAGAAACAGCTAAGAGCTGGTGAGGGCATAATGAGCCCAGCCACAGAGGGACGTTTTCATTTCTACTCCTTACCAGAGCCGAGATTGTGAAAACCAAGAGCCCCAAGTATATAAAATAAGCCATCTCCTCACCTAACCACCTCTGCTCCAAAGCTACCTGTAGCCATGTAACAGGTTAACTCAATTCTAGGACTAAAGATTAACTCAATTCTAGGGATGAAGATTATGAAGGACTAGTGGACAAAAGGTGGATTCATACCGATGCCAGATGTGCCCCAAAACCACTGGGCCCTGTTGTTACAGTGAGGCCAGGTTACATATGGGGCCAGGTAACAGGTTCAGTGGGTCTTGCTCCCACCCATTTCATATTTCCTTGGTCCCCAGAACATGGCTGGGATGGACACTATTCGCAGCTGGGGGACCTTTACTTTCTTCCCATGAGCCTTGGAGGAAAGCCAGAGAGCAGGACGGACAAATGTAAGACCTTGAAAGTGGCCCCCCATTTATTGACATAACAGTAAAACAGAACATGCCACATCTGGCAAGATTTATAGAAGTGAGTGCAACAGATCTCAAAGATAGAGGAGTTGTGGTTCCCTCACCATCGGTGTGTGGTTGACCTGTTTGGTCATTGCTATGTGGATCCAGCAGGTACCCCAATCCCAGCTGCTACACGGCTGTGGCATTCTTCCTGAACACG